>JAVUPR010000240.1:0-287500 GCA_036785695.1 Gentiana straminea | reverse complement strand
AAGTATGTGAACCGTTTAAACATATTGTCACCTACGTTTAAACGTAGATATATCTACGTTTAAACGTAGATTTTACTACGTTCAGACGTAGCTAATTTTCAAAATATAACCTTTGGATTTCCCTACGTTTAAACGTAGTTTATCTACGTTTAAACGTGGAAACCCTAACGTTCAAACGTAGAAAGGAGAACCTTCAACTCAACACGTGGGCTGCTTTGCTCTATTTAAAAGCTTTTCTACTCTCCCACGTTTCTTCATTAAACCTTTTTTCTTCAATTTATTAAAACTTTGTTCCTCCTTTTTTTTTTTCTATGCCGATCTTCATTGTGAAATTCTTCATTGCGCCAGTACCATATGCTTAAGATTAATTCCCGAAAGAGGAACCTCCAGAACTCGATATTATCCTTCTTGAGCATGTCTTTTTTAAGGCACCTATCAAGCCAAGTTGGTGCATCGTGGGTCCTAAAAAACTCGTTCAAAAACTGGGGATGTACGATTTCTTTCCACACTTTACGCGCCCAATTACAATCCCGAAGAGCATGCAAGATAGACTCACTAGAATACCCACAAGACTTGCATGTGTCGTCGTCAATGATATTCCTCCTGGTAAGCGTCCCGGCAGTCGGGAGAGAATTTCTGCGAATGAGCCAAAGAAGAATGTTACCTCGAAGTGGGCCTTTGATGCTCCAAATTCGTTTCCAGCCTGCCGTATCGTTGTTCGTTAGCATATTACTTTTACAAGCCTCGTGGTAAGCCGAACTCACTGAGAATTTGCCGGAAGGACTGGCCGTCCAAATGGGGGTTCCGTCAGAGTCAAAAGCAAAGGCCGATCTCAACTCGTTAGCTGCAAAGCAGATGTGGCGCCAAATAAAAGAAGAAGTCGGTTTAGGCGTCACAAATGGAGAACCATATTTTTTCGTCAGAATTTGGACCCAGAGTTTGTTGCAGTCCGTCAAGATTTGCCACACTAACTTGGCTAAAAAAGCCGTATTCATCTCTCGAGCTCTTCTAATCGCGAGGCCACCTTCGAGCTTGGGTTGGCAAATAGAGTGCCAAGCCCACATAATGTATCTTTTTCTTTTCACAGTAGTCGTCCCAAAAGAAAGAGCGAGCAATTTTATCCAATTCGTCAGTGATGGAAGCGGGTAATTTAACCGTCTGCATGTGGTAAAAGGCCGATGTGGTAAGCACGGTTTGGGTGAGGATGGCTCGGCCCGCCTTCGAGAGGGTGGAGGCTTGCCAAGCTTGTAATTTCGACCGGACTTTGTCAACGATGAAGGTAAAATCCTCTTTCTTAACTCTACCGTGATGAAGTGGGACGCCAAGATATTTACCGAAATGTTGTGTGTGAGTCATACCAAGAATATCCGCAATGCAATTGGTGGTTTGGGGGTTGATATTTGAAGAGACCGCAAACTTAGATTTAGCGACACTAATTTTTTGGCCTGAGATGCGATAGAAGTGTTTTAGGACTCGGTCCATTTCCTTGGCCTGATCGACCGAGGCTTCCGCAAATAAAATTAAATCATCGGCGAAGAATAAGTGAGAGATCCGTTGTCCACCCCGTGAGACGGAAATTGGTTTCCATTTCTTTTCATTTACGGAGGAATTAATCATCACACTCAACACTTGCATCACGAGAACAAAAAGGTACGGGGCAAGGGGGTCACATTGTTTAAGGCCACGGCGTGGAGTGAAGCCATCGAGAGGGTGACCATTCCAAAGCACTTCCAGGGACGTACTGGATAAGGAATGCATGATAAGATTAATTAGGCCCCTGTCAAAACCAACCAGTTGCAAAATGTGCCGAAGGAAAGACCAATTTACTCTGTCGTAAGCTTTTTCAAGGTCCACTTTGATGATCATAATACCTTTCCGGCCCGATTTTTTTCGCATTGTATGAAGAACTTCTTGGGTAATAATAATATTATCCGAAGTTTGTCGGCCCGGGATGAATGCATTTTGACAATTATCGGCAAGTTTATCAATCACACGACGCAGTCGATTCGCTATGATTTTGGTAATGATTTTCGAGGACACATTTGCGAGAGCTATTGGTCGTAGCTGAGTGACTGATTCCGGCGGATGCACTTTCGGGATGAGGGAAATAAACGTCCGGTTTGCCTCGGGAGGGAAAGAGTGTTTTTGGAAAGCCGTGACAACCCAAGAAATAAGAGACTCCCTACCACATCCCAGTTGTGTTGGAAAAAAATCGGGGAAAAACCATCCGGGCCCGACGATTTAAATCCCCCCATATCAAATAAGGCCGTCCGTACTTCGTTGCTACTAACCGGTCGGTTAAGTATCCTTCTGTCGGAGTGAGATAGACTCGGTATAGAGTGATTTCCGGGAAACGGGTCAACGGGCTCATCCGAGTAAAGGTCAATAAAGAATTTCCGTACCATGCTCTTTAGTGTCGCAGCGTCCCCAATCCATTCACCATTGCTATTTTTCAAATAAGTAATATTACTTCTGCCTCGTTTCCGTACGGTGGAAAGATGGAAGTATCTGGTATTTCGCTCCCCATTTTCAATCCAATCAAGTCGTGATTTCTGATGCCAAAACGTGTCTTCTTGAGCAAGGATCTCATCAAATTCTTGAAGCAAATTGGAATTAAGGTCACTGAGATATTTTGAGGGGGCTCTTGAAAGAGCCACTTGGATACCATTTAATCGGGATCGGCACCGTTTCTTCCTGTGGAAAATATTACCGAAAACATGTTGGAATAGTGTCCTAAACCCAATCGGGTTGGACCGGATCCGACCGGGTCGGATCATTTCTACTATTTCTTTATGTTTATACATATATATAATGGCTTTTATGTTGTCATATATTTGTTCTTCTAAGGAACCAATTATGAATTGTTATATGATAACGTCCTTAGTATTAAACTGTGATAGAGAAACCATGATAGGCGATTATGGTTGATGAGATCTCTAATCACTTTAATAAGTTTGATACTTAAATGTCTCTAGGCTGATGTACTATTAAACAGGGCATTGATAGTATGAACAAAGCTAGCACGTATTAGATGTCTTCTCGTCTTTAAGGGCGAGAGATAGATCTCGTCTATCGAAGTGTAGAGACACTTGGACCGTACGTGGACGTGTATTAGAGAATGCGTACGTTAGGATCGACCCACTTACACGTATAAGTGTCACACTATGTGACGGTTGTGTAATTATCCTTTGGACCGGAGTCTTCATGGCATCACGGTGTAGATTGTCATGCTTTGACACTATTGAGGTTTCCCAGCCACGGGGCGATCATGCGGTAGTGATTGGGTATGATCATCGAAGCATGCGGAGTATACATGATTGGTCGTCCGGGAATCGTGTATCCTATGATTGGGATCGAATATCCGAAATGGTCTTCTTATAAGGAATGTCTTACTCTCGTGAATCTTTCCAAAGTGGGAGTAAATGAGTTACTTCGAGAGAGCATGATATCCAGATTATAAGATACGGTCGTTGATGTTTTGACACTCGACTAACGACCGTATGGATATTATTACAAATGATAGGATTGTAAGTTACACGGTAATCTGTTTCACATGAAAGGTAGTAGTCATTGCATTTGACTCTTCCGATGATTGGGGGTCACGGTGTGTTGCTAGACGCTATCCCGTGATCGTTAGGCATGAAGGGCATTTTCGTAATTTGCACTTTGTGTCTACGACCAACATATTCGGAAGCCTATCGGGTCACACACATAAGAACATCTAGCCGGATTAAAATGTGGTTATAGATGATAACCAAATAAGGAAAGTTTATCTCGAGACTATAAAGGTTATAGTGGTAAATTAATATGGTGGTATTTATTTATTATGAATAAATTAAATACAAGATATTAATAATATTATATTAATTAAAGAATATACCGGAAGCCAATATTTGGCTATATGGGGCGCCACATTGAAGTGCATAAGATACACTTGGATTGTGTAATTTAATTAATAGTATTACCTTATATTAATATTAGATATTAATATGTATGTATAAATATATATGCATATGTGGCGTGGATCATATATGTGATATGCATCCACTTGACATATTTTAGTAGTACATATTTTATATAGATTTATATATGTGATATATATATACACATGTGTAAATTGATTTATGGTAATATAATAAAGATAGTCAATATTAGATATTGACAATATCATGGAATATTCAATATGAGATATTGACAATATCCTAGATTTATTTGATATAAGATATTATAATAAATGAGATAAATCAATCAATTATATTTTCCTTATTTTATTGGGAAAATGTTTTCTTCTCCTCCACACCTCTTGGGGCGCCACATCCATTATAAAAGGGAGGTGGGTGTCAAGCTCTTTTGTATCATCATAATTCCAAGAGCTAATAGTTCTTGTGTAAAATAGAGAGCATCCTTTAGAGAGTTGGAGAGAGGGGAAAATGGCCGGTCTAGCAACCGGAGTTTTCCAATAGCAATCCATGATGGGATTCCGGCGGGGTGTTCGTGTGGACTAGCGGTAGAGACCGAACACTTGGGCGGCTCTATGCAGAACTACTCTCCTTAGACGGTCAAAGCGTCGATCTTTTAGATCAACCAAGATAACCACCGTCTTTAGCTTATTTGTTTATTGCTTAAGCGAAGTCGATCTTGGGTCGATAGGAAATAAATTTTTGAATTCCGCTGCGTTCCCGCGTAGATTTCCTAACAAAACATATTTATTCCAATCTTGTAAAGCCAAAGACAGAGAATGAAGAGAAAGGTGCAGCGGCCTCTCTCCATTCTTCCAAGTACTCATCAAAAAATCTCTAAAACCATGATGTTGATGCCAACAAGCTTGGAATCGAAATGGTCTTTCAACATTTGAGCCATTCATAACCGAATGTAAGGATAGTAGAATCGGATGGTGGTCAGAATGTGTGCGAGGTAGATGCAAGGTATTTGAATCCGGGAACCGATCCCACCATTTACTGTTGCAAAGAGCCTGATCGAGACGTTGTTCAATAGCAAAGGAACTATGAATCGAGCTGGACCAAGTGAACCTTGGCCCTTGGAATGGAACCTCAATAAGGTCACAAACAGTAATAGTTTTTCGCATCCTATCAACAGACGGCCCAGAAACCGGTCGACCACCCCGTTTATCATCTTCATTCACTACTTGGTTTAGGTCACCAATAATGCACCACGGAACACAGATAAATGTAGCAACTTTATCAAAGAGATTCCACAATTCTTCCCGGACAGAGGGGGTCGGGGAAGCATAAGTCAATGCAAGAATCCACGAGGCTCTGCAATTTTCAGCAGCCGCTATAAACATGGTCTGGTTAGTAGCATAGAGAAGGCGCAAATCAACAACCGTATTATCCCAAAAACACCACATACCCCCACTAAATCCTCGAGCTTCAACAGCTATAAGGTTGGAATAATTAAAGTTACGTAAAATCCGATTAGCCTTAGTGCTTGGAACTTTGGTTTCCATGAGAAAAAGAACATCGGGATGATAGTCACGCACAATAAATTTTAAATGCCGATAAAAGGTAGAGGAGCTAGCTCCTCGGCAATTCCACGAGAGGATCCTCATTTATCAAAATTAACAGAGAGAGAGGGCTGTCCAGGGACAGAGAGTACCTGCAAATTATTGGATACAGATGTATGGGTATCCATTGTTAAAGACGGGTCCGGCGGATTATTTTTCACGTAATTTGGATCTTGCTGCTTGACACTTTCTAAGGCAATCATCTCATCTAGTGCCATAGCTTCTTGTAGCACAGTCCCAATTGTGGCAATCCGGGTATCAGGTGCCTTGGTCACATTTGTGATGTCCGTCAACGGGACTGTGGGAAAGCTTGAGGGGTTGCCGAAGGTGGGGACTTGGGGAGGGACCGAAGTGGAGTCAGAACGGCCACGAGTTGGATTAGTTTGAATGCGCACCTTGTTTGAAGCTACATGAATACCACCTCTACCACGACCTCGGGAATTCGTAGCCCGATCACCCCTACTAACTTGTCGAACGACCGGTGGAGAGCTAAACTGATTAAGAGACTGAAATTGATGCTGTAGCAAATCCACATGGGGTGCGTGTCCCCCTTCATTAATTTCTTCATCATGTAAGACGGAGAACCTGGAACCACTAGGTCGGGATTCCGACGAATTCTGCGTTTGTTCAGCCCTTCCAGGACGAGAAGCCAATGGATCATCAGTGATAGGAGAGGTTGCATTTGTCGAAGCTTTCTGTGTCGGGTTGCGTCGTCTGCGATTCGTAGCAAGCATCCAAGGGCCAAACGGATTGGATTTCGTAGGCATTTTGGCCGGTTCAGCAGGCTGATTGGCTGAAGTATCCATGTCAGTCACCTTACGGGGGCATTCCTCAGTCTTATGGCCGTAAGTACCACACTCGAAACAAATCATGTGCAGCCCCTCGTATTCAATTTTATAAAGGTCGTCATCAATCAACACAGCAGTCGGGAGGGGTTTGTTCAATTCAATTTCAATGCAAACACTTGCGTACTTACCACGTTGAGTGCGAAGAGAGGTGGCATCAACTTTCTTAGCAATACCCAGGCAGTTCCCGACTTCGATCAGAGCCCCTTCATCAAAGTATTCGATAGGCACTCTTGGAATTCTTGCCCAAATTAAGGTGGATTTTATGGGCTCATTGGATGGATGGAATGACGGTTTCCATTTAGAAATCGTGATGTAATGATTCTGTATAAGCCAAGGACCACCCTCGAGGACACGATCGTAATCCTCTTTGCATACAAAACGAACAATATAGTAGCCATCTTCAAGATCGGTGATCTCGATATGCTTACCCATGGCCCACATATCTATGAGTCGCGCTTGGAGGAGCCGAAAACTGATATTTCTACCCAATACCTTTATTATTAGAGCCCTTCTCCATGGTTTCCAGAGTGTTTTTAGCTTCTCCAATGGTATAGTCACTTCCTTCACACCGGACATGGTCACCGGCGACTTCCCAGCTTTTTGATTCAGATAATGAGCGACGAAACCCACCATATCCTCCTCTGGCTCATCTTCTCCGGTGTAGAGTTCGTATGTGGGTTCGGCAGGCCGGACGATATCCACCCCACTGCGGCGGGTCCACACTGAGCCACCTTCGTCCGGCAACGGTGCGTCCTCAGTAGCTCTGCGCTTGAAGCGGCTCGTACTCCGGTTCAATAGGTCCTGCTCCTCACTCGACAGGGGTGGAGGGGCGTTTTGCATTTGGATTTTCCGGGAGGGCGGCGGTGATAGCAAAATTGGGCGGCGGTGGATTTTATTTTTCCTTCCGGTTGTTTTGTTTTTAGCGTTTAGAAATTATGTGCTCAGTCAATTAAAAAAAATGAAAAAATACGTGCACTACCATCTAATGAGGCCGACGGTCACGCAGCCAAGCAAGTAGGTCGGGTAAGCTCTGCTAGGTAAACAAAGATGATCTCAGGAAGACACCAAGCAAGTAAGTGTAAGGATATTAGAAGAAAAAGAATAGAATGCAGGAAGAAGGTAAGAAGATACAGGGAGGAAAAGGTTTGTATTTAGCATAAATTTGTCTGAATGAATGTTACATTTCTCAGTTTGCTTCCCTCTTATACTTTGCTGCTAACTACACAGTACAACAACAGCTAATACATCACAATTAACAGCTAACAACAGCACATTTACAGCTACTAGCAACTAAGCATCCTTAGTCAACTATCTACTAACAAAATATCTACTACTAGCAGCCTTGGTTCCTAACAACCCCTTCCCCTTGAGCAAAACCATGTCCTCATGGTGGTGAAAATTGGGGAAACTTCTGCATCATATCTCTGGCATCTTCCCATGTAGCTGATGATTCATCTAAGTTGATCCACTTCATAAGCCACTGCACTACTGGTGCATTCTTCCTTTTGACAGTCCTAATGCTCAAAATCTTTTCTGGATATAAAACAACTCCGTCCATCGTGGGAGGTCATAGGTGGATGTGTAGAAGGTTTGGGATGTGGACTCCCTTGTATCTTTTGAGCATGGAAATGTGAAATACAGGGTGCAATCTTGAATCTTCTGGTAGTAATAATTTGTATGCTACTGGATTAATCTTCTTAATCACCCTGTATGGACCAAAGTATCTAGCAGCTAGTTTTAGGTTCCTCCTTAAAGCCAATGTAGTCTGTCTGTAGGGTTGTAATTTTAGAAAAACCAGATCTCCCTCTTGAAACTCTCTCTCAGTTCTTCCTTTATCGGCATAATACTTCATCCTGGCTTGAGCAAACTCCAGGTGATCCTTCAGTTCCTTAGTTTGCAGCTGTTTCTGTTGCAAGAAATCATCCACAGAAGAGTTGTTGCCATCGCTATAACTTCCAATGGGTATAGTTGTAGGTTTATACCCATATAGGGCCTCAAAAGGTGACACCTGAATGGCAGTGTGGAAGCTTGTATTATACCAGAACTCAGCCAAAGTCAGCCATTTAGTCCACTGCTTAGGTCTCTGAAAACACATGCACCTTAGGTACATTTCTAGACACTGATTTACCCTTTCTGTCTGGCCATCCGTTTGGGGGTGGTATGCAGAGCTTAAAGCAATTTTGACCCCTGCTAACTGGAATAAGTGTTGCCAGAAATCACTAGTAAATACACTGTCCCTGTCATTCACTATAGATGTAGGTAAGCCATGCAATCTGTAGATGTGATGGAAAAAAGATTCAGCCACTAAATCTGCAGAATACCCCTTCCTCAAAGCCACAAAATGTCCCCATTTTGTGAATCAGTCAACCACAACCATAATGACTTCTAAACCTTCGAATTTGGCAACCCTTCAATAAAATCCATACTAATATGTGTCCATGCCCGATCGGGAATCGGGAGTGGTTGGAGGAGGCCTTGAGGGTGTTCATGGATGTCTTTGCATTGTTGGCATATGATGCATTGATTGATTAGATCCCTAACATCATTCCTCATCCTAGGCCAATAGAAAAGAGATGAAATCCTACCGAGGCATGCTCTTATACCGAATGACCTCCTGAGGGTCGTCATGTAATTGAGACAGAATTTCCTTCCTCAAATTGCCAGATGAGCCAACATATATTCTGTTCTTGAATTTCAAAATTCCCTGATGCAATGTGAAGTCTGGTTCATTCTGTGGATCTAACAGGACAGAGCTTATTTTGAACTGAGCATGATCATCTCCCTCATAACTGTCAATAACTCTTGTCATCCAACTTGGAACCACTGCTGTAAGGGCCATTGAAGTTCCCTGGTGCATAGGCTGTCTAGATAATGCATCTGCTACAATGTTTTCCTTGCCTCTCTTATACTCAATTTTAAAATCCAGTCCCAAGAGTTTTGTGATGCCCTTCTGTTGCAATGCTGTAGTAACTTTCTGTTCGAGTAAATATTTCAAGGATTGTTGGTCTGTCCTGATAATGAAATGGGAACCTTGCAAGTAATGCTTCCACTTGTTAACAGCCATAATAACAGCCAAAAGCTCCTTTTCATAGATGGATAGGCCCATTTCTTTTGAATTAAAAGCTCTACTCAAATAGGAAATTGGTTTCCCATGTTGCTGTAACACTGCACCAAGGCCATTAATGCAAGCATCTGTCTCCACTATGAAAGGGGATGAAAAATCAGGCAATGCCAGTAGGGGAGCCTCACACATAGCTTGTTTTAGGGTAGTAAAAGCCTCAGTGGCTGCCATAGACCAAACAAAGTCGTGTCTTTCTTTAGCAATTCTGTCAAAGGCCTTGCTATAACACCATAGTTTCGATGAACCTCCCCGTAAAAACCAGTTAAACCTAGGAAACCCCTCAATTCGGTGACATTCGTGGGGTTGGCCATTTAGTCATCTTTGTCAATCTTGTTGGGATCCGGCATCACTTGCCCTTGCTTTGTATAATGTGCCCCAAATACTCAATCCTTGTTTGTGCAAAGCCGCATTTACTCATCTTAGCATAGAATTTCTTTTCTCTTAGGAGAACTAGGACCGCCTGCAGGTGTTGTACATGAGACTGAAGATCAGGACTATAAACCAATATGTCATCAAAGAATACTAAAACGAACTTCCTTAGGTAAGGTTTTAGAAGTTCATTCATAGCTTTTTGGAAAGTGGCAGGGGCATTTGTCAAGCCAAAAGGCATGACAGTGTACTCATAGTGGCCATGATGTGTAACAAAAGCTGTTTTAGGGATGGCTGCTGGTTTCATCCTAATTTGATGGAATCCTGCCCTCAAATCAATCTTACTGAAAAACTGAGCTTGCCCCAACTCATCTAAAAGTTCATCTATGATAGGTATAGGATATCTGTCCTTGACTGTGAGCTCATTCAACTTCCTATAATCCACACATAACCTCCATGTACCATCTTTCTTCTTTACTAATAAGATTGGTGAAGCATATGGGCTATGGCTTGGCTGTATCAGGCCCTGCTCCAGCATTTGCTCAATCTGATTTTCTATCTCTTGCTTTTGGTGATGACCATACTTGTAGGGCCTCAATTTAAAAGGATCAGTACCCTCTTTCAAAACCACATCATGTACCAAATCTCTGTTTGGAGGGAGAGATTCTGGTGCTGCAAAAACATCAGCATACTGGTCTAGTAAGGTTTGAATACTCTTATCTATAACAGTGACCTCATTCAGTTCCGGGGTTGCCCTTATGAAATTAATACATGCCATCACCCCAGACTTGCCCTCTCTGAAATTGCTGGCCAAATTTTTGCAGCTTATAGTTTTAAGTTGGACAAAGCTCAATAAAACTCTTAAGCACAATATTCGCCCTCTTTTGTGAATGACGGCTCCATTTTGTTGAAATCGAATACCATGGGGCTGAATTTCTTCATCCAATCAACCCCCGCACCATGTCACAACCACCCGGCTTCAAAAGTCTAACATCATGATTGAATCGATGCCTTGCATAGTCCAAGGTAGGTTAGGGCACATCTTGTTGCTCACCATTTTGTTACCATCTCAACGCTTACTCCCAAGGGTGGGGTGGCCTCCATTACGCATTGGAGATCCTTTGCTAACTTCGATCCAAAAAAGTGTGGAGCCGCCACTATCTATCAATATGTTGATTTGTTTTTTCTTTAGGAATCCTTGGATTCTAATAGTGTTCGAGCCGATCCGACCGATCATAGTACTTATGGATAGTTGTGACATTTCGAGAGGGTGTGGAATCACTATCCAACTCACCCGGACCTTCAATAGATTGTTGCTCATCTTCATCAACTAAAATGAAATTAAATTGCCTCGATTTGCATTGGTGGCCTGGCAAGTATTTCTCATTGCATTTGAAACAAAGGCCTTTGGCTCTCCTATCTTGTACTTCTGCAGGGGTAATAAACTTGCTGTTGTCCCTTCCCTTTTCCATTGGTTTTGCTGTTATAGGTATAGTGTTGGTCTTCTGATAGTGCATAGTCTTATAACTAGAGTTTGGGGTGCTGCTCATGGAATCCAGTACATCTTCTTGTGCCCTTGCATATTCTAGGGCTGCAGCTAAATCTAAAGGTCTGTTAACCCTCACAATTGACCTAATACCCTTTTTCAGTCCTCCTATGAAGCTTGCTACAAAATATGCTTCATCTAATCCAGGATTTTTCAGAGACACCAGTGTCTTAATCTCCTCAAATTTCGATTGATACGCATCTACTGTTCCAGTTTGCTTCAGTTTATGAAACTCATCAACTACATCATCATAAGACTGATTTGCAAACCTTCTACACAACTCATTGCAAAAAATGTTCCAAGTAACAAATCTCTTATTTACTTTCCAACTACTATACCATAATTCGGCTTGGTCGTCTAGATGCATTTCTGCCAATGTTACTTTATCATCTTCTTTAATCGAATGAAATTGGAAATATCTTTCACATTTCCTTAGCCATGCCCTGGGGTTCTCCCCTTTAAACACAGGGAAATCCATCTTAGGTGCTTTAAGAATGTTATCGTACCTTTTTTCGATCGGGGGAGGACCTAGAATACCCAAGTTGGTTGATGGAGCTTCAAGAATGGGTGGTAACTTGTTGTTCTCCCGGTGCAACGTACGACTTATTCGATAGAATGGACAAGAATGCGATAAATTGTTCCTTCATAAATGCCATTTGATTTTCGAATTTTGCTTGAGTTGTTCCTTCATGTGTTCCATCCGGGTCTCCGAATTCGCTTGAGCTCTTGGAATGCTTTGCCTAATTCTTCAATGTCCTTCGTATTCTTCTTGGATTGTTCATCTACCGATTTGAGTCGAGTATCGGCCATGGCGAGAGAACCGGTTTCTCGATACCACTTGTAAGGATATTAGAAGAAAAAGAATAGAATGCGGGAAGAAGGTAAGAAGATACGGGGAGGAAAAGGTTTGTATTTAGCATAAATTTGTCCGAATGAATGTTACATTTCTCGGTTGCTTCCCTCTTATACTTTGTTTGCTAACTACACAAGTACAACAACGGCTAATACATCACAATTAACAGCTAACAACAGCACATTTACAGCTACTAGCAACTAAGCATCCTTAGTCAACTATCTACTAACAAAATATCTACTACTAGCAGCCTTGGTTCCTAACATCGTGGCAGACGATGCCAGGCAGGCTGCTATTCTTTGTGATTATATCTCGGACACCGCTACACCGAGGTTCCAGTATTTTGTGATTAGTAGTACCGGTTCTTTCTCAATCTAGGCTTTGCTGCGAATTAGATATCTCTATTTACATTAATGGCTTCATTCATGTGTTAATTGGATTGATGCTAGGGTTGTGAATCGATAGCTTATGCTGGGTTTTGATATCTTCAACTTAATTGATTTGGTTTCTTTGCTTATAAATTTGTTGCTGGTTTTCAATCTAAACTCAGTTATAGCAGTAAAATAACATGCATTCCATTGAAGTATGGTGTTTAAAATTTTGGTGTAGCTTGTGCATATTTTAATTTTATCTTATCGAATTGTTTCTCCTCCCTTTTGATGAATGAGTTCTCTTATTATTGGTTGATGGACTTATGTTTTTTCCCTTATCGTTTTGTATAGGATCTTGTAGGACACCTCGGAGACTCTTGTCATAGATCTCTTGGTCTACCCATAATATTTCAGACAATAAGAGGGAGACTTTTTCCTGTAAGCCGAAAATTTATTTATTGTTGGAAATACACAACTGGACTATAAATTTGTGTAGGAGATTAAATGGTTTCTACATATATTAGTTTGCAAAAAAGACTCTTTCTGTTCTCTTGGTTTGATTATCAAAGGATGATGCTGATTTGAGTTGCAAAATAATTGTTGCAGGGTATTTTTAAGAAAGATTATTTCGGAATAGATATATATTGGATTGCAATATTTAGATCGTTAGCCGTAACCCTTTTGTTTCCCTAATTGACACAGCTTCCATTATCCATATACGTTGGTTCCTACTTCATTTGTTCTTGTTGCTTACACGCTTAAGAAATCAATAGCCTTGCTTCTCACATGGTGGTTATTGTAACTTTTGCTCTACTTTGTTGATCAATTACCCATTAGATTTCCTTAAATGAAATTTGGACTCTGTTTTTGAGTGTTTTTAGTTTGCGAAAATCGCATCCTCCTTCGCCTTACCATCTTTAAGAATAGTACAACATTTGATATTTTCTCTTATTTGTATGTTGTTCCATAACTCTGAATTGTTATATATGAGGTGTATAATGCTTTTCTTGTTTTATTGCATCAGAGCTTGCTCAACTCATGTGCTTTTTTGACTCTTCCTTTGTCATTTGCACTTTATGGTGCCGGTTGCAGGACGGGAGGGTCATTCTTCAGCTCTTTAAGTAGATTTATCAACGGTAACGTCAATTTCTGTCAACAGTGGAATAACTATGTGTTCTTTTTTCCTTCATGCCTTTGATGCTTCTTTTCACAGCGGATTCACATTCTCATGCTTTCTTCACTCATACTGTAAGAAATAGCTTCTCTGAAACTTGATTAGTCTTAGAAGCAACTAAATTGTTCCAAGGGTAGAATCTTTCAGGTTTTTTTTTAAGACATTTCTCATGACTTTAGTTTTAATGCTTGTTTATCCTCATGGATTGCGCTTTTAGATTAAAGTCATAGAGGCATGACATGGCTATCACGTATAGTCCACGGTAGGGTCTTGTGTTTTTCCATTGTTCTTGGTATAAATTTACTTTATGCGTCAATTCTTCAGCCTTGTACAACCACTGCTTCATTCTTTAGCACATCGAACGAATGTGAAAAATGATAAACTTTCTGGTGAAGTAGAATGTAATGATTCAATTACGCAAAAAGAGACCCTCCACCGACCCTCATCTGAAAATTACTGCAAAATCTCAACCCCTATGAGGCTATGACTAATCATACATGTGAGAGCTTTAAGCTAACCTTAATCGTGTCATAACTATCATCTGGCTTTAACTTTATGTGCATATTTCCATGATTGATAAACTTAAGCTTTAGGTCTTCCCTTCTTCCATTAAATACCTTAGTTGTTTTCTTTCTTTCATGCTATCATCAATGAATTATTTTGCAGGAACTTTGCAACGAGAACATGTTGCTACAAAGGAGAACACGTGAATTTGATATGCTTCTTGTCAAACTTTTTCTTGATGTTACTGGAAGGGCATATCAATGCAACTGAACGTTTATTTTCAGTTTTTTTTCCCCACCTATTTGGTTTATTGCACTGGGCCTAATCGTGCTTAGCACGATTAGAAAATTTTACTAGTATACTTATAAATGATTTCATTACTTTACAAATTTGTATTTTACATAATAAAAAAAATAGAATATTTATGATAATTCATTTCATATACTGTTAAAAGGTTTCATTACTTTACAAATTCAAGCGTCAGTATTTTTCTTTCCCCGCCCCCTCCAAAAAAAAAAAATAACGGAAGTTTTTATTCAAATTCAAGCGTCGTATTTTTCATATAAGGAAAAGAGATTTTATTGATTCAAATCAGCAAAGTATGCCAAAAGCACATTAAACGACGGCCTCGTGCCCTATGGTTTGAGACCGATAAGAGATAATAACTTTAACATAATTGCCCTCTCTATTGACGAATGAGGAACAATAATTGACAACAACATGAATAATAAGTAATAACTTTATAATAGTCGATAATAGAGCCTAAGTGGGATAAATTCTCATCATGCGACAAAAGATTTTTGTGGACCGTATGTAAATCGGCTTCGAATATATATGATATTGAAGTAGAACCATGTGATTGCAAGGACCAAAGCTTGGTGAATGGCTAAGGATTCATCTATGACGACATCAAAACCTCCAACGAGCTTTAGAGAGAAGCTGTGGAGGATATTACCTGAACTATTTCTGATCAGGCCTCCAATTGCCACCTTAGACTTTTTCACTGCTGCATCCACATTAAATTTCATAATTTTCCCTTGGTGGCTCTCATAGTTTCTTAACATTCGGAGGTTTAAGAATGGGTAACCTCATTGAGTGAGCTTGAAGATAACTTTGTGCTTCTATATCCATCTGCATTATAATCTCCTCTAGGTGAGGCTCATAATCCTTATAGATCAAACTGCACCTACTTTTCCAAATCAACCAAAGGGCATTGATAATTTTGGCTGCTGACTACTCATGTTCCGTTTCCACCAACGAATCAAAGCGATCAAGCTTAGAGTGGAAAGATAAGTTCCTCCAAAAGTGCATGTACATCTGGATATAAAGATCAATCCGATTTAGCTATAAAACAATCACAGAAGAAATGACGTATCGTTTATTGAGTTTCTTTTGTCGAAGACATTATAGCACATACTGTTAATACTTAGAAGTTGTATTATAATTCCTTATTGTGTAGTTACTATTATGTCCTTGTATGGTGTATAAATATACCCACCATTGTAATACTTTATTCATTCAATACAATACACAAATTACCACATGGTATCGGAGCCTCTGTAAAAAAAAAAAAAAAAAAAAAACCCTAAAAAAAAAAAAAAAAAACTGCGGCTGCTCTCATCACCTTCGAAGCTCTTCATCGGCAACCATGTCCGACGATGGCTCCTCCTCCGCGGCATCCTCAAAATATCCAACCTTTGTTCGCTCCTCTTCGTTGCATATCACCAAATTGACCCGCACCAATTATAACCTTTGGCGAGCTCAGATATTACCCTACCTTCGAGGCCAAGGTGTCTTCGGCTTCGTCGACGGCACGCTACCACCACCGGCCAAAACCCTCACCACAGCCGCAGGCAAAACTGAAGAGAACACTGAGTATGAAGCTGAATTGATTGCCTGGAATAAAACAGATCAGATGATCCTATTGACAATCACCTCATCTCTTTCCGATGAGGTGCTTCTTCAAGTCTACACCGCCAACACCTCGGCAGCCATCTGGGCTGCACTTCAAACCTCGTTTGCGTCTCAAAGTCGCGCCAAACTGGTCCAATTACGAACCGAGCTTGCATCCACCAGGAAAGACAACCTCACCGCAACCGAATACTACTTCAAATTAAAGAATATTGCCGACGAATTACACCTCGCCGGCCACCCACTACCACCGATGATTTTGTGGCATATCTTCTTGCCGGACTCGGTCCCGACTATGACTCACTGGTCACCATGGTCTCCACACTTGAATCAATCTCTGCTGAAGAACTGTATGCACTCCTTCTCACCACCGAAAGCCGAATTCAGCACCACCGACCCACCCCTCTTGCACCGGTCTCTGCAACCAGCACTGTTCACGCAAACTTGGCCCGCAACAGCTTCAACTCTGGCAGCTACACCACCCACACGCAGGGCAGCTCCTCATCCTACCGTGGCCGCGGCCACTCTCCAAATTATAGGGGGCGTGGTGGTCGTGGTCGCGGATGTGGCAATCCTCGTCCTAATACTGCTGGTAACGATACTACTTCCTCCATTTGTCAAATTTGTGCGAAAGTAGGGCATACTGCCCATGCATGTTATTACAGGTATGAGCAATCTGCTGACCCGGCAGCCATCCCACCACCACCCCGTAACCCCCGTCCTCCCCAAGCTTATGCAACCCAACCCCACTACAACCCAAATGCTGAATGGCTCCCCGATACGGGTGCCACCCATCACCTTACCAACGATTTTCGCAACCTAAATGTCAACTCTGAAGCCTATGACAGTCCTGAGCAAGTACACATTGGCGATGGTTCAGGTTTGCCCATCTCTCACTTTGGTACCTCTAAGTTTAATTCAAACTCTCGTACGTATCACCTCTCTAATGTCCTTGTGTCACCCAGTTTAACCAAAAATCTTTTATCAGTTCAACGTTTTTGTGCTGATAATTCGGTTTACTTTGAATTTCACGATTCTTTTTTTCTTGTGAAGGATTACTCGGGAACCACGCTTCTTAAAGGCTTTGTTCGCGACGGTCTCTACCACTTTCAGAGACCTCCTCGCAGTCCTGTTCAAGCTCATCACTCTGCGTCTAGCACCATCACTACATGGCATCACCGTCTCGGTCACTGCTCCCACCCGGTTCTCCGTCAGGCCTTACGTAGTTTATTTCTTTTAATTCCAAATAAATCACCGGAAGCGGTTTGCGCTCCGTGTCAACTTTCTAAGAGTCATCGTTTACATTTGCGTACTTCGGATTTTACTTCTAAGTCGCCTTTGGATTTAATTTACTCGGATGTTTGGGGACCTACTGAGTCCTCCCTTTATGGCAATCGTTACTATGTTAGTTTTCTTGATGACTTTACGAAGTACTTATGGTTTTACCCTATCAAACGAAAATCTGATGTTGAACACCTTTTTCCGAATTTCTTAGCCCTTATCGAAAGACAATTTAACGCAAAACTTAAGGCAATTCAAACTGATTGGGGTGGGGAATATCGTCACTTCGAACGCACCTTAACTCAACTCGGCATACATCATCGTCGCTCTGCCCCTCATACTCATGAGCAAGTAGGGGCTATCGAACGCCGTCACCGACAAATTACCGAAGTTGGCCTTTCCCTTCTTGCCCACTCTCATCTCCCTCTTACATATTGGGAAGATGCCTTCACCACCGCCACCTACATTATCAATCGCCTACCCTCTCGTGTCCTCAACAACAAGTCACCCTTTGAACTTGTCTACCATCGTCTTCCCGATTACAAATTTTTCCGAGTTTTTGGTTGTGCCTGCTGGCCCTACCTTCGTCCTTACAACCGTCACAAGACGGATTTTCGCTCCAAAACTTGCCTCTTCCTTGGCTACAGCCTTTCCCACCATGGTTATAAGTGTCTTGACCTATCCACCGGTCGTGTGTACATTGCTCGTCACGTCATTTTCGATGAAAATGTCTTTCCCTATACCCCTACGCCCCCACTCCCCTCTCCTCCTACCCCTACCGTTATATTACCTTCCTTCTTACCACCCAATCCTACGGCTGCTCGCACTACCATTCACAAACCACATCCCCCACCACCTCCAACCCCACCCGAGAACCCCCCTCCACCCGACGACCCTCCTCCACCCGAGGCCACCCCCTCACCTCTACCACTCCATATGCCCCGTGCTACCCCGAGCCCTCCCCCACCACCTCCTCTTCCCCGCCACCCTATGACAACTCGCACCCGTACAAACACCTTAAAACCCAAGCAAACGCCGGATTTTATTAAATACCCTCTTCCCAAAGCTCTTATTACTACTGCTACAAGTTTTGACCCTACTTCCTACACTGAAGCCTCCAAACACAAAGTATGGCGTGATGCCATGCAAGACGAAATTAATGCTCTGCTTCGTACTAACACATGGGAACTAGTGCCCTATCGCACGAATATGAATGTGGTAGGAAATAAATGGGTGTTTCGCACCAAACATCATGCGGATGGTCACATTGAACGCCATAAGGCCCGTCTTGTGGCCAAAGGTTTTCATCGGTCGAGGGTATCGATTACACCGAGACGTTCGATCCCGTTTGTCAAACCCGTTACTACACGTGTTCTCCGTTGTCTCCGGGCGTTTCACGGGGTTGGCTACTTCGGCAAGTGGATATTCAAAACGCATTCCTTCACGGCAACCTCACTGAGACAGTATATATGACCCAACCCCCCGGCTTTGCTCATCCTGATCATCCTGACTACGTTTGCCGCTTAAAGCGGAGTTTATATGGCCTGAAACAGGCACCCAGGGCATGGTTCTCACGCTTCACTGACGTTCTCGCCCGTTTTGGCT
Source organism: Gentiana straminea (assembly GCA_036785695.1). Lineage (NCBI taxonomy): Eukaryota > Viridiplantae > Streptophyta > Magnoliopsida > Gentianales > Gentianaceae > Gentiana > Gentiana straminea. The sequence goes on along the minus strand of JAVUPR010000240.1, from coordinate 268,393 downwards.
TTGTGGGCTCCAAAGCCGACCCGTCCTTGTATGTTTACTCCCGGAACTCTATTCGGTTGTATATCCTTATTTATGTGGATGATGTTATAATCACCGGCACCAGCCCTACTCACATTGAAGAAGTTATCCGGTATCTTGGTACCCATTTCCCGGTAAAGGACCTTGGCACTCTCTCTTACTTCCTTGGCATTGAGGCCCTTCACGCCCCGGATGGCTTGTTTCTCACGCAGCGTAAGTAATCTTTCGCTGCTTCAAAAGGCTAATATGGACAAGTCTAAACCGTGCTCCACCCCTATGGCCGCTTCTACTCGCCTTCACCATGATCCGGGTCCTTTATTCTCCGATCCGGCTCTTTATCGTACAGTGGTTGGAGGTCTTCAGTACTTGAGCTTTACCCGTCCAGATATTGCCTTTGCGGTTCACAAGGCTAGCAAGTTTATGCATGCGCCCACCGAAACACATTGGTTAGCAGTCAAACGTCTACTACGATATCTCAAAGCCACAATCTCTGAAGGTTTATACTTCTCCCGCCGTTCCTCCTTGCATTTGCGAGCCTACTCCGATTCTGACTGGGCTGCTGACCCGGATAATCGACGGTCCATTGGTGCTTATTGTATTTTCCTTGGCGATCACCTCATTAGCTGGCGTTCCAAACAGCATTTAACCGTCTCGAAGAGTAGCACCGAAGCAGAGTACAAGACCCTCTCTAATACTGCGGCTGAGCTCCAGTGGCTTCGCAGCCTTCTCACTGACATGCTTATCACTACCCCCACACCCACCTTATGGTGTGATAATATTGGTGCTACGTATCTTGCTCACAACCCGGTCTTTCATGCGCGCACGATACATATAGAGATTGACTTTCACCATGTCCGTGAGCTTATTGCTGCCCAGAAGCTCACTGTTGCCTTTCTCACTTCCAAAGATCAACTTGCGGACTTACTTACCAAACCTTTGGGGAACCCACGCTTTTCAACATTAAAAACCAATCTCCGTGTCTACCCGATACCCACGGGATTGCGGGGGCGTGTCGAAGACATTATAGCACATACTGTTAATACTTAGAAGTTGTATTATAATTCCTTATTGTGTAGTTACTATTATGTCCTTGTATGGTGTATAAATATACCCACCATTGTAATACTTTATTCATTCAATACAATACACAAATTACCACATCTTTTTACGAACAAGACAAATACCACCAGCAATACTTCTAGACAACAACCCTATAGTAGTTGGCCGTGAATTATGTAAAAGTTTCCAACTAAAGTGAGCGATTCGTGATGTCAATCCCCAGACAAACTGCCAAATCTTTTTATGAATTTGTGAAAAGGACGCCATGTCACTTTTCCTTTCATGTGTCTTATGTTGAAGGGCAATGTATTCAGATATATATAACATACTCATAAACGTCCAACAATATTTGATCTCACGTCTAACTTTCATCTTTTCAAAGCATTCTTTAATAATATATTCATTAAAGTAGCAGTTGTTCCACATCCAGTTCGCGTGGCCTAATGGATAAGGCGCTCGCCTCCGGAGCGGGAGATTGTGGGTTCGAGTCCCACCGTGAACGTCATTTAAAAAAAAAAAAAGAAAGACTTTTTCTAACATTTCTAAATTTTTTAACAATTTTATAGCTTGCTCGGACTCTATCTTTTTAGCAACATTTCTAATTTTTTTAACATTTCTATTGTTTGTCTAAAATCCATCAGTAATTTTATGGTGGTCCAGGTGTAAATTTTTAGACCACCAAGTCAGCATTTTTAAAGGGATATATTGATGGAAAATTTTACAAATAGGATTTCATTGGTGAAAGTTGAATTCCTATTGGTTGGGCACATCAAGTAGGATTTGGTCTTGAACCATAATAAAATTTGTGAAAATCCATTGAGCTGTTGAAGGTGATCACAAATTTACATTTCTATATTGCATACAAGATTTGCTCAGGACTCTATCTTTTCAACAACGTTTCTAAAATCCATTGAGCTATTGAAGGTGATAATAAATTTCAGATTGGTCACGGACCAAATCTTACTTCTTGACATGTTAAACCAATCGATCTTGACATGTTAAAGCTGCTATAATCGATCGATCCATTACAATTCCTTCTTTCTCTTTTTTCCTTTTTTTTTTTTCCTCTTTTTCTTTTTAATTTACGGAAGAAAAAGATACACATATTTTTTGTCTTCACTGTGATTCGAATTCGAAACTTCCGAATTAAGGACTCTAGCATTACAATTCCTTCTACCAAGAGCATCTCCTAGTGATCGAGTTTATAGTATATGACCTTTAGTTATACGACGAAAAGAAAGCCGGCCTCCTAGCTAGGTCAATTTTGTATTTTAATAATTTGTAGTATATGGCCTTTAAATTTATACGACGAAAAGCAGGCCTCTTTGCTATGTCAAAAAATAATTAATTAATTTTTTTTTCCTGGCAGACTAATCACAATGATATTTTTCACCATTAATGCTTTACTATAAGAGTCTCACTCGGCTGCAAGTCACTTTTACTTCACCTGAAAACCTTCCCATTCTTCGGGAAAAAAAAAAATTTCTATACATATATACACATATATATATATATATAATGGACACAAGAGGCGATACATCGTCATCGGGCCAGTCGTCGTCATCCATAGCTTTGCTGCAAGAGAGGTTCAAGAAGTTGCAAAAGATGAGGGAAATGAGGCAAGAAAGAGAGCTTCTCAACATGTTAGAATCTCATCATCATCAACAACAACGACAACCTCGTTATCGGCCGGTTTTCAATCATACCTATAATAACATCAGCAGCAGCAGCAGCAGCTGCTTCCAGTCGTCGTCCTCTCCCTACCATAGGCTACCATCGTCTAACTCCGGCCAGATTTCACTTTCTCTCTTGCCGGACTACTCTCGTGTGATGAAGCCGGAGGCGGAGGCGGACTATCGGGTAAAAGAGACAGCAGGAGATGCTCCCAATAACAAGCCATGGCTCTTTGGTGCAAGTTTAGGTGGACACAATTCCTCTGCATTTAACTTGGATGATGACCCTACCTCTGATGTCGACACCTCTCTTCATCTGTAACAACTTGTTTTCATTAATATGTATTGGCCTTTATCATCATCATCATCTCTGAATATTTGTTGCTACAGAATTAAATGGATACTAATTTTGTTCTATACATAAATATATATATATTCTCATATATATATATATATATATATATATATATATATATATATATATATATATATAACCCCTAGACTCTTTGTTACATTCCATCTAGGTTGCACGGACACACGTATACGGGGACACGGATTCGAGGACACGGGACACGGGGATACGGGAGTTTTAAAAAAAATAGGACACGGGTGCGGGGTCAAAATGTAAATATTAAAAATATAGGGACTAAAATGTAATTATATATATAAAAAATATATGGGCTAAAATTTAATTATAAAAATATAGGGACTAAATGATAAATTTGACTCCAGTAACTAATAATATTATCATACATTCAATACTTATAGTGCTTTCATGAGCTCACACTTTTAGTGGTATTTTTTCTATAAAAAAAAATGTATCGACCTGCAAAATACATAATTTCTGTAAATTTCAAAATCATTTTATACATAAAATAGAAGATCGAAGAGTAGCATCATATATAATGTTATTATATTTCAACATCATCTACATCATATGAAACTGTATCGTTTTAGATAAAAAAGTGTCCAAAATCTGGTAAGAATAAGAAAATAAGAAAATTAGGGGAGGAAAGAAAAAGAAAAGAATTGAGGGGTAAGGGTATTAGCATCAGACTCTTTATCTTCAACTTTATCCCTACATTAGGGATAAAAAATAGGGAAGAAGAAAGAAAGCTTCAGCATGAGAATCCCTATCCCCACCCTACATTAAGGGATAACTACAGCTTCCTCCCTACATCCTGGAACCGTAGCTTCTCCCTATATATTTTTCATTGCTTTTATTGTTGTAGGAATAGAGATAGGGATGCTGATGTAGAGTATTGTGAATTTAGTTGCTGTAAAGTAGGGATATATATTTTTTAATAGTATTTGTGAGGATAGAGATAGGGAAACTGGTATGAATACCCTAAGGCCTCCTAAATTCTTGCATTATTATTACTTTTTAATTTTTTTATTTTTCTTTCCTCCTCTAATTTTCTATTTCTTTTCTTTTTTTTTTGGGTCCGGCCTCTCCCCTCATCTTTCCCGTCTGTCTTCCTCCTGCTTACCGCTTCTCCGGCTTCAAAGGCCTTTTGCTCAAATCAGCTCCTCTTCCTCCTCATTTTCAACATTTATCTCCCTTCAAAATCTCAACAAATCTTCACTTTGTCCTCTTCCCTTCCTTCTTATGGGAATCCCCAACAATCCAAAGCTTCTGATTTTCTCTCTCAGCTATTTAATTATTTTCCACTCAAAAAAAAAAAAAAAAAAAAAAAAATCCCTGCACACGTTTTTTCCTCCTTTCTTTGGTAGAAGGTAAAATCAAGTCAATAAGACAAAACATGGTGATCTTCTCACCCTCATCTTCAGTTTTTTACGTTCATTTTTTTTTTATTACCTTCTTTCCCACTTCTTCACACCACCATCTAGGGTAGTGCTCCTCCTCTTTAATTGTTTTTTTCACTTTTATGTTTTTTTTTTTTCAGTTTTTTTAAATCAAATAAATTGTTCTATTGTCATTTATCTTCCAAACCCCAGCAATACATGGTTTTCTCCTTTTCTTTCCAAACTATTTTCTTAATTATTTCTAGTAATCAAATTATCTTTCAATTCATTGCTTTCCTCGACGGTTATACTTTCAATCACTTGGTTTGCTCTATCCAATCTATAAACTCTTTTTTTTTTCTTTTTACTTTTTTTTGTAGGGTATGATGTTCCCTCCTAATATTTCTTCTTCTCTATCATTTTTTCTATGACTCTTTCAAACTTTTTGAGTCATCCATTACAGATTCCAGCAATATCAAGTTGAGAAGAAGTTGATGTCGATTGATGGAAAACAACAAGATCCGTTCATTACGAGTCAATCTCCATGTTTATTGCATTATCATGAGATTGCTGGGGCGTGTTAGTGATAATGACAAAAATGAGCTTGTTTAGATAATTATGTTTGAATTTGAATTATGTTAGAATATATTATTTGGTTTAGATAAACTTCTACGTGTCATCTATTTGTCTATAAATATGTAATTGTGTTCAATCAATTAATGCAATACAATCTCTTTTATATTTTTCTATTAAATAGATAAGCAAAAAAAAGAGTTACATGAAAGATATAATAGTCTAAAAAAGATCCACTACTCTAAACGCAGAAAGAGTAAATTATGGTCAAGTATCGTAATGCATTACAACACAACAGATCAACTGTCTAGATATAACTACTCAGCAGGCAATCTTTCTAATCGTTCCAAACTAAGAAAATTGTATCATATCTAAGGCCAATCAAGTAGAAACTAAGAGTACATATGAATTTTGTTAAACACATCCTCATCAAAAACCGACTTGAAATTAAAAGTAAGATTATTTCTTATTTTCCATAGGCACCAACACGTGATTTTTCTGGTAGCATTCCAAAGCTTTGATAGTTTTTTTTTTTTTTTTTTTTTTTCACATTCATGCGGACATGCAAGGACAGAACGGGGCCTGGCTTGGGTGGGCGCAGCCCACCCGGTTTTCATTTTCGGTATTTTAAAAAGTTTATATAACCCAGTCCAACAAATTAGTTGTCTTAATCCAACCATCGACCATACAAATATAGTCTATTAGCCCTCACCTAAACATCAATTCCTAGTTACGTAACTGGGGAAATGTTGAAGAAAAGGTCCCCAATCCAAGGATGTATTAACCGGAGATCGACCGCCACCATGTGGAAATCTTGTCTCGATATAAGAAAATATAATAGCACATTTACTAATACCAATTGGTTTTAGTACAACGGTAAGTGCTTGATCCTAATATGGTATCGGAGCAGGAGATCTCGAGTTCAAACCCCGTTTCCAACACAATTAAAATCAAAAACAAAAAAAAAAAAAATAGGCCCACACTGTTAAGGCCTCTCTTATAGACCTTCTTATTGTGTCCAGCTTCAATTCTTATAGACCCACACTTGGGGCGTGATATAAGGAAATATAGTAGCACATTTACTAATATCAATTGATTTTAGTACAATGGTAAGCGTTTGGCCTTAACAGTCTCAAATCTTAAAAACGAACGGGCAACGTAAGAACAAGCGATCATATCTCATCCTCCATAGCTTAGCCTTTTCTAAACGAAGCATAAACTTATATAAAGATTCCTTTTCTAAATGCTTAATAACAACTAACGGCCTATGAAAATCCATTCCTTCAACTAGAAACAAACACATAAACCTGATCAACATCTTGACATAGAACAAGACATAAAAAAAATCCACTGTTTTGTCAGTCTAATGTTACACGGTTACTGAAAGAAAGTTTATCAAATCACTCTAAGAAAAACAATTTTTTGGTATACTAGTTAATGTCACACATAAAAAACATGTTGCTATACATATACTTATTTTAGCTATAGTAGCGTGACGAATGAGTCTAACTAAGTATATATATATATATATTAGCCACACTTTTTTTTTTAAAATTTGTGTGACAAAATCTAGTGCAACAATATATATATAAATTTAATTTAAACACTTATATGATTATGAGTTTAAGAAAAGAAATATATATATATATATATATATATATATATATATATATATATATATATATATATCGAATACCAGGCACTATAGACAAAATCTGATGGTATATGATGATGATAAAATTAGGAAACTTCCTCTTGTGCCTTTGTATATGCTCTTTTTTCATCTTCCTCATTCAAATTTGTCCTGATGCAAGTGTTTTATACCATTGGAAAAAGTAATTAAGCGGCAACCGTTTATATATATCTAGCTACTACCAGCTTTATTAATTTGTCTTGCCGGAATAGCAAAATTAAATCAATTCATTAACTATTGCGATTCGAGTAATTCTGTAACATTTATGTCTCGGATATCGAGTCTTTATCCGAATATGAAATGTTCGGTACGTGTTTTTTAGAAAAGAAACAATAAATCTCACGTAAGTCTCATGTAATATCAGAGTAATTAAAGAACGAGCGGAAGAAAAGAAACAAGCAAGGGACACACGAAAACTGACCCTGCGGTGTCCGTAAATGTTTTTTATAGGTAAAAACCTTAAGTGATACGCCAAACCCGGCACATAGCCCGCGGATCCGAAGCCTGGCCCATACATAAGCCTAACAAAGGATAAAGCCCGTGGCCCAACTAGCCTGCCCATCATAAGCCGAGTCACGCTAAGGAACGAAGCTCGCCTTGCACCAACACAAGCTCTCGCGATCTACCAAGACCGAAGACGATCACCCCGCATGCAACACAGCTCAGATACCTCGGAGCCGATCAGCTCGCCCTTATCTCGTCACCAGATCGGACAAAGTTCACAGCGACCACCAACACGGAGCTCGCGGCGGCCTCGACATAAGCCCGCTTGACAAAGCTCGCCCGGCGACACCCACAACTTGCCCGCCTGTTGTAAACGCCGACAATATCATCTATAAATAGCGGTGTCTTCTTGCACACCAGAACTACGTTATGTGCATTGATCCCTTACACTAAAGGGTACGTAGGCAGCCATATGCTCAGTCACAATCCCTCCAACTAGCTACTACCAGCTTTATTTGTCTTGCCAGAATCGCAAAATTAAATCAATTCATTAACTATTGCGATTCGAGTAATTCTGTAACACCTATGTCTCGGATACCGAGTCTTTATCCGGATATGAAATGTTCGGTACGTGTTAATTAGAAAAGAAACAATAAATCTCACGTATGTATTATCAGAGTAATTAAAGAACGAGGGGAAGAAAAGAAACAAGCAAGGGACTCACGAAAAATGACCCTGCGGTGTCTAGGAATGGCAATTTCGATCCAACCCGGTGGATATCCACCCGATCCTACCGGTTAGGGTAGGGTATTTTTAAGGCTTTGGTTGGGTATGTATTTGATTTTTCAAAACCCGCCGAGGGTAGGGTAGGGTATGTATATGTATTCTCTACCCGTCATAATACCCACCCGACCCACCATATATTATACTTTTTATAATGTATTATGTATAAAAATTAATAGTCTGTAAAGTAAATTAATAAAAACATCACGTCTATTTTAAAGGAAAAAAACAAGTCACATTGTCACTAAGAAAAAGAAAATAAATACCCATTAATTCAATTAATACTCATACCTCAATCATTGATATTATTTTACAGAGATTGGAAGTTACGATTGTGACTTCTCTTCCGAATTAGCTAATTCTGATTGCATTTTCCAGCAACCTTAGCGTTCCATCGTAGAAACAGAAAAGTTATAAACTTGGAACTGTTCTCATATCTTTTTTTGTGTGGTTTTTTTTGCTTCTTTTTATTTTATGATTTCTTTAATTAGTTCTTCAACTATAATGCATTTTTCGGTTTGATAGCTATGTATTTTTAATGCTTTTGCTTGTTAAGCATTATGCGTTGTTACATTTGTGAAAATATTTACTCCTCTCTCACCTACCCGATTCATATCGTATTTTGACTATTCTTGAAGATGAAGATGGTGATGTACATGAAACTGATGGTTGAATGAAGTGGTCTCTCTTTTGATTCTTGCTAAAATGGATATATATAATAGATTGAATAATAAGTGCTTTAGTGTTGTTTTAAAAAAATTATGTTTTCACTCGATATTGATCTAATATCTTTTTTTTTTTGTGTGTGTGTGACTACTTTTGAATATTAATGTGTTTGAGTCATATATTCAATGCAATGGTAACCAACTTAGTTGGACAATTATTTTTACATTAAAATTATGTTATCACTTGGAGTTTTCGATCGACCTATGTCGTTTGTTTCGATTTGAGAGTTGGCTTTCTTTATTATATGGAGTAGTGATAAGTGAGAAGATTTCGCAATCCGGCTCGATCAAATACAATTTATAAAACTCGAAACCTTAGGCAAAACTCACTTTCTAACCGGCAGTGAACCGGGTCGATCGTAGGTAGTGCGTTCAGAGTCCGAGGTCGATCCCACGAGGAGATTGAATCGAATACAAAACTTGTGTTAAAATCAGAGGGCAAAGAGTATACGAACAAGACAAAAGATCGAAGCTTTTATTATTTCACGACATACACAAGGATCTGAATCAAGGCTTTTATCCAGAGTCAATTTCATCAAACTAATGATCTACACAATCAAAACAATATTGAGAGAAAACAAATCGAAATCAGAAAACTCACAATAATGAAGATCTAAAGATTGCAGATCAAGACTTTTGAATCCTAAATCAGCAAAAGATATCAACCTTTAATTCATACAATGATCCCAGGCACGAACTCCACCAAGCTATCGATCAAATATCGTATTCTACTCTATTTTAAAAATCTAAACTAAGAAATTGAAATACGGGGCCTAGTCCAGAGCTCTAATCCGGCTATTTAGATGTCAACCTGTCATAACAACCGCCGAAGCGGCTGGGTTGAGCACCTAAGCCGGCCTCGAACTCAGTCTAGGCCAATAAAAGTCAGAATATCTGTTTTCTTAGGTTTAGCCGCACTTATATAGAGGCAAAATCGTGACCTTGACCTAGTTGGGCCGACCAACTTGGCCCATTTAACTTGTCTTCAGTAAATCAGCGATAACTTGCTGTGTAGAGCTCCGATTTGAACGATTCAAGATGCGTTGGAAAGCTCGTTCAATTACCTACAACTTTCATGAAGAAGACTTGACCAGAAAATGCCTCCAAGATAGGTCAAAATAAATATTAACGAGCAGGCATGGTGAAATACTGCTGTCGGCGCCAAACGAGCGTTTGCTCCAAGGTGGACGCTCGTCCGGCTGGTAATCTTGATGATATTAGGGCTTGTTCTTCCACGAACGAACGTCTGGACTACCTTGAACGCCCGTCTGATCTATATGAGCTTTCTTGATTCGGGCTGAACCTATCCAAACGCCCGTTTGGGGGTTACTGGGACGCCCGTCCAGCTGAAAACCCAACTTTCTGAATGAAGTATCACCCTGTAGACGCCCGTTTGGAATGGGCAAACGCCCGTTTGGGTCAGGCTCACTGCAAACGCCAGTTTGGGTATAGCAAACGCCCGTTTGCCTTGATTTTGCTCCAAACATGACTTTTCTCAACTTCCATGCCACACTTGTGCCTTGATTTCACTTTAAAATATCGCTTTCCGGGCCCTCGAGTCACCTAAGTCCTACAATAAACACACTAACAAAACACCACGCATAATTCCGCAAGACAAAAGTACTCGGAAAAGAGTTAAATATCATTAAAAAGGCGGAGTTCCCTATCGATGTGACAGTTTAACTCTCCGTGCGCATAACTCTCGATATTACTCTCAAACAGGTCTAAATCTACCCGAAACATGCCAATAAAGTGATAAACGGGGGCTAGATCACATACAAAAGTGCAGTGAAGTTGACTCCCATCAAGTAGCGATACTTAATTGAGAATAAAATTAGATATCCATGGATATCCGTATGGGAGGGTATGGGTTTGAAGTTTTCTACCCGCATGGGTAATGGGTAGGGTATGGGTAAAGAAATTTTTTGTTGGGTAGGGTATGGATATAGCCAAACCCGTACCCACTCGTACCCATTGCCATCCCTAGCGGTGTCCGTAAATGTTTTTTATAGGTAAAAACCTTAAGTGATACGCCAAACCCGGCACATAGCCCGCGGATCCGAAGTTTGGCCCATACATAAGCCCAACAAAGGATTAAGCCTGTGGCCCAACTAGCCCGCCCGTCATAAGCCGAGTCACGCTAAGGAACGAAGCTCGCCTTGCACCAACACAAGCTCTCGATCTACCAAGACAGAAGACGATCAACCGGCATGCAACACAACTCAGAAACCTCGGAGCCGATCAGCTCGCCCTTATCTCGTCACCAGATCGGACAAAGTTCACAGCGACCACCAACACGGAGCTCGTGGTGGCCTCGACATAAGCCCGCCTGACAAAGCTCGTCCGGCGACACCCACAACTTGCCCGCCTGTTGTAAACGCCGACAATATCATCTATAAATAGCGGTGTCTCACTGCACACCAGAACTACGTTATGTGCATTGATCCCTTACACTAAAGGGTACGTAGGCAGCCATCTGCTCAGTCACAATCCCTCCAAATACACCCCTTTTTGTATTTGATCTTCATGTTGTTTTTTAGATGAAATGATATAAAAGACACGATTTTCATACAATTAGTTAGATATCCAACACATCATACTGTTTGTGACAATTCCGACATTATCATTAAGTAATTCCATTTATCATTTAGCGGTGTCCACGTACCCCGTTTAGGTACACTTCGGTCGGCCCCTGCTCGGTAGCAGGAAAACTGCATCTGATGACAGCTGGCACCGCGCCTACGGTTGGTGCCGCCACACCCGCGGTCGTATTGATTTATGTGGACAATCTTGAATGTTCAGTATCTATCATTTGCTACTATGTATTTTTGTTTCTGCAAATTCATTACAATTTCTTTACGTTGTTTTGTTTCTTTATGTATGATATCAATATTCGTTTCTTTATGTGAGTAATCACGGGTTGGACACTTCTTGGGTCAGATCAAACCCACATTTTCTTATTGAGCCAAAATATAATTCTACACAACAAGGGAAAGTAACAGAACAACACATTAAATCTAGGCTCGTGGTATTGCCAAGACAAATGTTGATAATGTCAAGATAAATTGTGAATAGTCGAAAAGTGTTGTAATGTTAAATGCTCTGACGTTACTAAAAGTTGCCCTGGAAATAACACTACCCTCAAATCTACCAAACAATAGTAGATTTGTTTTTTTATTTTTGGAATACATAGCTTAAAAGGAAAAAGAAAAAGAAAAAGTAAATAGAGCCACAAAGGTAGACTGAACCAAAGCATTACGACATAATGTGGAGAAGAAAGAGACTTTAGAGGTGCATCATTTTACTCAAAATGATCATAACAAAATATACAACATACTTTTATATCATTAATTATGATATATGATCTATTGATTCATATAAGTGATCCAATAAAGATGTAAAAGTGTGTTGTTACAATTCGTGATTACCATTTTATTGTTGTAAAACAAACATTTCTCGTTACTCATCATCATCATCATCTTCTTGTGTCTTTGGATGAAAGTAGCATTGATGAGTGTTCCATTCATCACAGAAGCACCCCAGGCCGCATTGCTTGTCAATGATAGTAAGAGAACATGGGTTCGGGCCATAACACGTCATTGTCGTTTCCATGTCATTCGGGTCGAAAACATCCTTGGTAATTCTTCCAACCATTTTCCATTCCAAATTCTCTTTCCAAGCCACAATACTAACTGAGAAAGATAATATGATAGATTAGATTAAGTCGTCGATTCATATGGTGCATACAATGACGGACCGAACATATATGGCTAGGGGCTAAGCCCACCCAACATTTTTTTTAGTTTATAGCCTAAAATCTCAACTCAGCTCATCCAAACAATTAGCTCAGTCCACCAATAACAAAACCAAAACGGAAGGAAACCGAAACGTTTCAACATCCAAAAGAAATCAAACGATCTAGTCTTACATCAAAGGCTTCTAAAACGAGCCAAACAAAACAACATTCAATCTCGAAATAACAACATAGTTTGTATCAAACTTGAAATAAAAGAAGTTTCCAAAAGAACAACTTCATATAAAACATCTTCGTATCAAGACCTCAAACATCTTCATCATACTCCTCGTCTCCATAAACCTGTTCATCTTCTCAATAAAACATTTAACGGGTAAGTACATACGTACTTAGTAACGAGTAGAAGCTATTGAAATCATGCGTTTTATAAAGAAAGCAAGTAACCATCATCTTATTAATAAACCGTTTAAACATGATCTTACATCTAACTATCACGTTATATTCATAGTATAACACGAGGTCCCTAGGGTTACTAGCTTAGCTTATCTATGTTACGGATGTTTGCGAGGGCACTACACTTAGTGAGATATGCACTAAGACAAAGTTGCAACCCCATAGAGATAAATCTCTAGCGGTCCCGAGACAATCAATCACTTTAACTCGGCTAGCACTAAGCCGTCCGGTGAATGACTATTTCGTTCGTGAGGTTGTCCGGCGATGATCACTACTTTAATCGGCTTTGTCTAGAATCCGGCAGTGACCATTACCACTTTATCTGGCCAACCAACACATTGCCGATGTTGTACTGTGCCTATTCAAGCTCTCATGATGCTTAATCTTTTATCTAGTCAATTACGTTTATTAAGCGATTAACTAGCCACCTAGTTTCATTCAGTACAAAAGCTCCCTACTCCCTCTTCTTAGACCCTTAGACTCAAGCTAGCAATTACACAGACAATGATGATCCCTAGTTCATCAAAGCACAAGGCCAATCCTAAGTTTCCGACGGTCCCAAGTTTCATCCATAAGAAGTCCACTTGGTGCAGAACTAAACGCATCAGAAACCTATTCATGGCTTTGTAATGTTCATGAATATTTATTAAGGTTGTTTAGATCATAATAGGAAGACCCCAAACCATACTCTAGTATACCACCACACTACAAACAAATTAATTAAACACTTAGCTATTCATATATATATATATATATATACAAAATTCTCTTTTTTTTATTTAATGCCCACGGCAGCAGCATGTCATAGTTGTCCCTTTTTTTTATACCAAACTTTCAAACCACAAATTATTATTATATTATTATTATTATTAACACAGGTGAAAAGAAAGAAAGTGCAAAGTCTCCCCTTTTTTTCCATCTATTTCTCGAAAGCAGTGCTGTACTATATACGAATCCAACAAGAAATATATATATTAACATACACGCATATATTTAAACAAAGCAGGTAAAACAACAGCAGCACAACAGTGATCGAATCAACAATAACACAAATAAAATACGGTTAAACACTCCTTTAATTCACATTAATCATTATAAAACATCAATCATTCAATATGAAAACCCCGTTACCTTAATTGCGAGCAACAAACGATCCAAAACACCAAAAGAACCTAGCTTTCGATTCAACCTAGAAATTGATCAAACCAAATTGATCAAACTACGATTCTTGAACATCAAAGCAACCTTAACTCAAACATCTAACTTATACTAAGATGAAATCTTACCTTCTCCAACTGGTTAATTGACGGTATCAAAACGATCCTCTCATTCCGTAGAATATTTTCCTCTTGATGCGTCTGTTGAAAAGGACAACGGATTAGCTTCGAATTGAGAAAGTCTCTTCTCCCTTTTTTTCCCTCAAACTAGCGCCCCTTCTCAAAAGCTTTTAGCATGGAACTGTTTGTTTTTTTTTTTGAATAATGGAATTTAATTCCCTATTAATCCCATTAAAACTTATTCCAATTAATTCCTTAATTAACAAATCCTTTAATTTCCTTTTTTTTCTTTAATTCCAAAAATTAAAATAAATCTAATATTCTGATTTCTGTTAAATGACTAAAATGCCCTTTTTAAAAAATCAGGATATTACATTCCTCCCCCCTTAAGAGGAGTTTCGTCCTCGAAACTTGAACGTACCTGGAAGATCTATAAACTCTGGAAACTCAACTGTCATCACATCTTCCTCTTCCCATGTCGCTTCACTTGGTGAATGATTGCTCCATTGCACCAAGACCAAAGGAATCATCCTTCTCTTGACCATCTTCTCTTTCCTATCAAGAATCTTAACCGGCTTCTCAACATAGGATAGGTTATCTTGAAGCAATTCCGGATCAAAATGAGATTCCACATCCGTAGTAGATAAACACTTCTTAAGCATAGATACATGGAAGACATTATGTACCCGAGACATCGATTCCGGTAATCGAAGTCTATATGCTAACTTTCCAATCCTTTCAATGATGTCAAAAGGCCCCACATATCTCGGACTCAGTTTCCTTTTTTGCCCAAATCTTTTAACACCCTTCATCGGAGAAGATCGTAGATACACTCTGTCCCCAACTGCAAACTCTAACGGTCTTCTTCTGATATCTGCCCAACTCTTCTGTCGGTCTTGAGCGGCTTTAAGATTCTTCCGTATCCGCTCAACTTTCTCCTTAGCCTGCTTAACTAACTCTGGCCCTGTAAACTGCTTTTCTCCAACTTCGTCCCAATAAAGTGGAGTCCGGCATTTCCTACCGTACAAGGCCTCAAAAGGTGGCATCCCCAAGCTAGCATGATAACCGTTATTATAAGCGAACTCGCCACCGAGAGGTAATCATCCCATGATCCCCCTACTTCAAGAACGCAAGCTCTAAGCATGTCCTCGAGAGTCCGGATTGTCCTCTCGGATCGACCGTCCGTCTGCGGGTGAAAGGCGACTCAAGTCCGTTTTTGTTCCAAAAGCCTTTTGCAACCCTTTCCGAAGTGACTTATGAATCTGCTATCTCTGTCGGATATGATAGATAAAGGCACACCATGAAGTCTCACTATATTGTCCAAATACAACAGAGTGAACTTCTTAATAGGCATGTCAACCTTACATGGCAAGAAATGGGCTGATTTCGTGAGTCCGTCAACAATCACCCAAATCATGTCATGGCCACTCTTCGTACGCGGTAAACCGGTGATGAAGTCCATTGTGATGTTCTCCCATTTCCATTCCGGTACCTCCAAAGGCTTCAACAAACCTCCCGGCCTTCTATGCTCGCTTTAACTCTCTCGGCATGTATCACACTTTGCCACAAACTTTGCAATATCCAACTTCATGCCAGGCCACCAATACCTCTCTTTGAGATCTCTCGTACATCTTGGTAGATCCCGGATGAACCGCAAAAGCAATCTTATGGGCTTCATCCATGACCTGCTGCCTTAGTCCATCAATATCAGGCACACACAATCGATCACCATACCAAAGATGACCACTCTTATCCAACTGAAACCCACTGTAGGCTTCTCTTGAGCTACGCGCTTCAAATCAACTAACACTGGGTCTTCATCTTGCTTTGCCCGAATATCATCCAACAATTCTGACCTTGCCATCAATGGCGCCAAACACTGAGCTTCACCTTCCCGTTCAACCACTTGAATCTGCAACCCATCCAGCTGATCAACAACCTCTTGCAAAGTAGTGATAGCATTAACCGACCTCCGGCTAAGTGCATCAGCTACAACATTCGCTTTACCCGGATGGTATTGAATGTCCAAGTCATAATCTTTTACAAACTCTAACCATCTTCTTTGCCTCATATTCAAATTCTCTTGAGTGAAAAAGAACTTAAGGCTCTTATGATCCGTGAAGATCCTTGCCTTAACACCATAAAGATAGTGCCTCCACACGCTTTCAAAGCAAAAACTACCGCGCCAATTCCAAGTCATGTGTCGGATAATTCTTCTCATGAACCTTTAACCGCCCGGATGCATAAGCTATTACCTTCCCCGCTTGCATCGAACACATCCCAAACCTTGACCCGAAGCATCTGTATACACGTCATAATTATCAAAAACCTCTGGCAAAGCTAACACAGTTGCTGTTGTCAATTTATCCTTCAAAGTCTGAAAAGCTTCCTCACACTCCTTTGACCACTCAAACTTGATGTTTTTCTGAGTAAGTCTTGTAAGAGGAGTTGCTATCTTCGAGAAATCTTGCACAAACTTCCTGTAATAACCGGCTAAGCCCAGAAAACTTCTTATCTCTGTTACTGAGGTAGGTCTAGGCCACTTAGAAACGGCTTCTATCTTCGCAGGATCAACTTGAATCCCATCTCCAGAAATTACATGGCCAAGAAAACTAACTTGCTTTAACCAAAACTCACACTTAGAAAACTTGGCATACAATTTCTTTTCCTTTAAAGTCTGTAAAACAATCCTCAGATGTTCCTCATGCTCCTTCGCATCATTAGAGTATATCAAGATATCATCTATGAATACTACCACAAATTTATCAAGATAAGGCATGAAGACTCTTTGAATTAGATCCATAAATGCTGATGGAGCATTAGTGAGTCCAAAAGGCATGACAAGGAACTCATAATGTCCATACCTTGTACTAAAAGCTGTCTTCGGTCTATCTGCAACCTTGATCTTCAACTGGTGATAACCTGACCTAAGGTCAATCTTAGAAAACACCTTATTTCCTTGCAACTGGTTAAACAAGTCATCAATCCTAGGCAAAGGATACTTATTCTTGATTGTCAGGTTATTCAAGGCTCTGTAGTCGATGCACATCCTCAAACTACCATCCTTCTTCTTCACAAACAAAACCGGTGCTCCCCAAGGCGATGTACTTGGCTGAATCACATTCCTTTCTAACATGTCCTTAAGCCGTACTTTTAACTCTTTTAATTCAAATTCGGAGCCATCCTATAAGGTGCCTTGGTCAGTAGTGTCCGCTCCCGGGATTAATCGTATCTCAAACTCTATATCCCTATCGTGCATATTTCCCGGCAACTCATCCGGAAAAACTTCGGGAAATCCTTAACTATAGGAGTTTCTTCTAACTTAGGAGTATGCTTCTCTGTGTCCATAGCATAAAGAACATACCCTTCACAACCCTTCTGTAAAGCCTTCATGGCTCTAACCGCTGATATTATCGGATGCCTCTTCTTACTTGGCTTATAAACGTTACCCTGAAAGGTCTTATCTGACTTACCTGGAACTCTGAAGACCACTTTATTACCTCTACAATCCACATGAACAAAATTCTTGGATAGCCAATCCATCCCCGAATTACATCAAAGTCTCGTGAAGTCCAAAACTCGTCAAGTCCGATTTACACCTATAAGTTCCAACTCTAACGTCGACTTGAGGTAAAACTTGTGCAACTTTAGTAACTCTTCCCAAAGGTGTAGCGATACTTAGAGGTTTCTCCAACTCCTGAAGTGGTAGGTTCAACTTCCTAGCTATCTTAGAAGACACAAAAGTACCTGAGGCTCCAGTATCAAACAAGGCCGACACTTTGCTAAGCTATCTATGATTATGGTACCTAGCAAGTGGATCAATTTAAGTACAATAAATAACATCATATGCGTCCATATAATATTAAGTATTCATAATAAACACAAACACTTAAAATGTACCCGTAACAACAAGATCATCGTTCTTCTCGGTTCCACATCAATAGCAAAGACACGAGTAGGTCTCGCTAGAAGATCCACGGTTTGCATTCTCGATTCCCTCTCGTTATCCGCCGGGTTCCGCCGAGATAAGTTCTTAGGACAGCTTCCCGGAGAAGTGCCCCGTTTCTCCACAACCTAAAACAACCGTTACCTCCGACTCGCACTCTCTCCGTACGCCTTGTTGCATTTAGAACATACCGTGGTGGACCACTTTTCGATTAACCGTCGCCGGTGCCGCGGTCTTCTTAAAGTTCCGCTGCGGTGCCCCACGATTATTACTCGAAAAGATCCAAACGGCCTCTTATTCCCAACTACAACAAGTAGCTTTCTTCCTAAAAGTCTCAACCTCCAAAGCCTTGTTCATAAGCTCAGCCATATTCCCGGGTCGTAAAACCCAACATACCCGATCGTATTTCATAAGCCAACCCATCCTTGTATAGTGCCATCTTTCTTTCTTCAACGTTCATCAGCTCAGGGTAAAACCGTCCTAGTTCGTTAAACTTATTAGTGTACTCGGACACTGTCTGGTGTATACCTTGCTTAAACCTGAGAAATTGACTTGCCTTATCAGCTTGCACCGTAGCCGGGAAGTATTCGTTGTAAAACAAAACCTTAAACCCTTCCCAATCAGTTACCTTCCCATTACTACTCTGAAGGGCATCGATCCAAGCTTCAGCTGCCCCCAAGAGAAAACTGACTGCCAACTGGGCCATCTCAGATTCAGGAACATGAATATTCCTGCAGGCCTTTTCGAAACTCCTTATCCATTCTTCGGCCTTTGAATGTTCCACATTCCCGAAGAAGTCTTGAACCCTGTTCCTTCTCAGTCTGATGTACCAATCCACTGGTGGTGCTTGCTCCACTGCTGGTCTAATTGGCGAAGCTTGAGGGTACACTGGAGGGTATCCATAGGGCATCTCCCGCTGGTGAGGTTGTTGGTATGGGGGTGGTGGATATGCTTGCTGAGGTGGAAACCCTGAGTGACCAATCCCATACCGCTTTGAAACCGCCGCCGTGGCCGAAACCGCTTTGTTGTGGCTGAAACTGCTGGTAAGCATAACCTGGAGCCACAAAAGTATTAGCTCCGCTCGGCGGTGGAGGAAGAACCGTAGGCCGTGGTGTGTAGTCATAAACGGTGGCGGATAAATAGGCGATGCGTGTGGACGACTATAGATCGGTTGTGATCGCCGTGCTCCCGATGGAGGAGGATATACCGTAACAACTTCGGAGTCACATGTATCGTGGGTATTTCCCCAACCACCGTCACATACAACGGTGTATCATAGTCGCGCAGCTTGCCGCTCAAACCGGGAACGTCCCGTTTGTTGAACACGTCCCACTGTAGCTGACTCCGGACCCGTAGTATTAGCATTCACCCCCGAAGCCACTGGCTGACTAACTGTAGGTCCTCTATCTCTGCCTCTATCTCTGCCCCTTCCTGCAGACGGATTTCTTGAACTTCCTTCCTCATTATTATTGGCACTTGAACCTCTACGTGTAGTCACCATTCTGTAGAACAAGAGAGAGAACTTAAAGATTACTAAGGCTCTAAAAACTTATCTCAAGAAAATCAAATCCTAAGCGGCAAAGAAACATTGGCTCTGATACCAACTGTGACGCCCTGTTTCCAGACACCGAGTCCTTATCCGGAAAAGAACGCCCGGCATGTATAATATCAAATAAAATCCAATATTATACATAAGCCTTACGTCATATATCATAAACACAACGCGGAAGCAAAACGACTCGGGGAAAAATTCCAAAGATCAACCAGAATACGAATCAATGCTGCACTAAAACCAAAACGGAAGGAAACTGAAACGTTTCAACATCCAAAAGAAATCAAACGATCTAGTCTTACATCAAAGGCTTCTAAAACGAGCCAAACAAAACAACATTCAATCTGAAATAACAACATAGTTTGTATCAAACTTGAAATAAAAGAAGTTTCCAAAAGAACAACTTCATATAAAACATCTTCGTATCAAGACCTCAAACATCTTCATCATACTCCTCGTCTCCATAAACCTGTTCATCTTCTCAATAAAACATTTAACGGGTAAGTACATACGTACTTAGTAACGAGTAGAAGCTATTGAAATCATGCGTTTTATAAAGAAAGCAAGTAACCATCATCTTATTAATAAACCGTTTAAACATGATCTTACATCTAACTATCACGTTATATTCATAGTATAACATGAGGTCCCTAGTGGTTACTAGCTTAGCTTATCTATGTTACAAGATGTTTGCGAGGGCACTACACTTAGTGAGATATGCACTAAGACGAAGTTGCAACCCTATAGAGATAAATCTCTAATGTCCCGAGACAATCAATCACTTTAACTGCGGCTAGCACTAGAAGCCGTCCGGTGAATGACTATTTCGTTCGTGAGGTTGTCCGGCGGTATGATCACTACTTTAACGGCTTTGTCTAGAATCCGGCGTGACCATTACCACTTTATCCGGCCAACCAACACATTGCCGATGTTGTACCGTGCCTATTCAAGCTCTCATGATGCTTAATCTTTTATCTAGTCAATTACGTTTATTAAGCGATTAACTAGCCACCTAGTTTCATTCAAGACAAAAGCTCCCTACTCCCTCTTCTTAGACCCTTAGACTCAAGCTAGCAATTACACGTACAATGATGATCCCTAGTTCATCAAAGCACAAGGCCAATCCTAAGTTTCCGACGGTCCCAAGTTTCATCCATAAGAAGTCCACTTTACAGTTAACTAAACGCATCGTAAACCTATTCATTGGCTTTGTAATGTTCATGAATATTTATTAAGGTTGTCTAGATCATAATAGGAAGACCCCAAACCATACTCTAGTATACCACCACACTACAAACAAATTAATTAAACACTTAGCTATTCATATATATATATATATATATATATATACAAAATTCTCTTTTTTTTATTTAATGCCCACGGCAGCAGCATGTCATAGTTGTCCCTTTTTTTTATACCAAACTTTCAAACCACAAATTATTATTATATTATTATTATTATTAACACAGGTGAAAAGAAAGAAAGTGCAAAGTCTCCCCTTTTTTTCCATCTATTTCTCGAAAGCAGTGCTGTACTATATACGAATCCAACAAGAAATATATATATTAACATACACGCATATATTTAAACAAAGCAGGTAAAACAACAGCAGCACAACAGTGATCGAATCAACAATAACACAAATAAAATACGGTTAAACACTCCATTAATTCACATTAATCATTATAAAACATCAATCATTCAATATGAAAACCCCGTTACCTTAATTGCGAGCAACAAACGATCCAAAACACCAAAAGAACCTAAATTTTCGATTCAACCTAGAAATTGATCAAACCAAATTGATCAAACTACGATTCTTGAACATCAAAGCAACCTTAACTCAAACATCTAACTTATACTAAGATGAAATCTTACCTTCTCCAACCTGGTTAATTGACGGTATCAAAACGATCCTCTCCTTCCGTAGAATATTTTCCTCTTGATGCGTCCGTTGAAAAGGACAACGGATTGACAACTTCGAATTGAGAAAGTCTCTTCTCCCTTTTTTTCCCTCAAACTAGCGCCCCTTCTCAAAAGCTTTTAGCATGGAACTGTTTGTTTTTTTTTTTTTTTGAATAATGGAATTTAATTCCCTATTAATCCCATTAAAACTTATTCCAATTAATTCCTTAATTAACAAATCCTTTAATTTCCTTTTTTTTCTTTAATTCCAAAAATTAAAATAAATCTAATATTCTGATTTCTGTTAAATGACTAAAATGCCCTTTTTCAAAAATCAGGATATTACAATAACCATCTCTAAGAGTCAGTCCATCACTCTAAGTGTTCAACAATTCATAAGTTAAACGTTTACTGTGATCTAATTTTGTTCTAATTGTTTTTTTTTGGGGCTTTTCATTTGTTGGATCTTCTATTACTTTGTAAAAATTTGTCTTTTGTTGTTTGTGTTTTAAGGATTCGAAATGATTTTTTTTCTGAATTGTAGAGTTCGAAAAAAATTACGCTATAAAATAACATCACCAAAACTTTGACTTCAGCCTACCCGGAAAAAAAAATCCTTGTTCCGTCTCTGGATGCATAATTACATAAGATAATTCAACGTTCAGACGGAGTTTAGCAAGTAACGAGTATTTGAAATGTTTACATATTGATTAATTATTTGCATTGATTTCTTTCACTGCTTTAAGAAATTATCTTCCCTTCAACAAAATAAAAAAAAAAAAAAAAAAAAAAAAAACAGCTCGAAAATATATACACACTCACACACATACAATTTAAATTACACCAAGATTACATAGGTATTCCTTTATTTTGCATGAACGTACCCGAGAGAATGAGGAAAAGAAAGACGAAGCCAACGCCTTTTGCCATTTTGTTTTAGTTGTAGGATTATGAGAGGTGATTCAAGCACTTGAGGTTGGAGTGATTGCTAGAAGAGATTGGAGAAGTTGAGGTTGAATTGATTGCTAAAAAGGATTGGTATTTAAAGGGGATTTGCCGGCCAATATAACTATGTAGGTGCTTCAAAATTTCACATTAAGCATTGATCTCATTGGATCCAACTCTGTAGGTAAGGATACAATTCTCAACTAGCGGTAAACCACTTCAAAATAATAAAATATGAAACGAAGGAAGAGCCAATGAAAAAGTATTTGTCTAGGGTCAAGCAGTTGACAACTCAATTCAAGGAGTTCGAGATCGAGCAGATACCTCGGTCCAACCATAAGAAAGCAAATGCCTTAGCCTGGTTGGCCACATCATCTTTACCACAAAGAAAGGTTCTGGTAAAACTGCTTAAAGAACGAAGTCACAACATCATGATATCCTACCGGTCAATCAGAGACCGACCTGGATGGACCCTATCACCGAAAGAGCAGATTGGTAAACAATTTTCTATTGTAAGTATAATATTTCATAAAAAGAAATTTAGTCGATTTTGAGATTGAAAGAATAAATTGGTAAAGACAAACAAGGGAAAATAGTTGTAATGCAGACATGTTGGTAGTCCATGGCAGATCAGATAAGAGGGGTGCATCTAGTGAAAAATTTGTTTTCAATTCTAGACATAAATATTTGATATGTAATTATTGTTAAAAATATTTGCATATCTAATCTGATTGTTGACGACTTAAGAACAAAAAAAAACTTGAGCAAAACAATGAGCATAGTAAAGAGTTAGCTCATTCTAGTATCGTAGAAGATGAAAGTGATGAAGTAGTTTTCTTTGCTGATGATAAATTCAAACATGTTAATGAATGGATTTTGGATTCTGGTTGTA
This sequence comes from Gentiana straminea, assembly GCA_036785695.1. Taxonomy (NCBI): domain Eukaryota; kingdom Viridiplantae; phylum Streptophyta; class Magnoliopsida; order Gentianales; family Gentianaceae; genus Gentiana; species Gentiana straminea. Next base: position 244,955 of record JAVUPR010000240.1, on the reverse strand, counting down.
CGTATTATATGTGTTCCAATAGGGAGTTTTCCATATATGATTCAGTTGTGGATTTGCTTGGTGGGCATTGACAGAGTGCGCAAGGTTGCAGGTATTGGTATAGTAAAAATCAAAACTCGTGATGATGTTGTTAGAACACTTACACAAATCAGACACGTTCCTGATTTGAATAAAAAATTCATCTCTCTAGGCGTACTTGAGACTCTTAGCTATAATTACATCTGCAAAGGTGGACTTATAGAAATTATTAAAGGTTCTCTCGGTTGTCCTAAAATTTCGCAACTATGGTAGTCAGTATATTATGCAGGGATCCACTGTTATTAGCACTTTTGTGATCTCTATATAGTCGTGTTCAGAATCATATACTACAAAGCGTCTTCCGGTTGTTATGTTCAACCAGTGCTTGGAATTGTTTGACTTTTTTTGTGATGATTTTGGGGCATGTGGAGAAGAAATATTACTATTTCCGAATGTGAGACAATTGTCCCAAGATGCAGATTTGCTGCAGATATGGTTTTTTTCTCTTAAACCCTCTGATATTCGGAACAATTGGCCCCGACTAATCCGAAGTTCAACCCGGTTCGTATATGCAGAGTCTGACTCTTACTCAGAAGTAAGACCTGACTCAAAATTCTTTCAACATTGCGCCTCATAAGAGAATCGAATCGATAATCTCCCTAAGCCAGATTTGGTATATTTCGAATACGGCAACAACGGTTGGAATATTTATTGGTATTCTTCGTTTGTTTTTTTATCAACATAAGTTTACAAATTTGGTATAATTGGAAAGAGGCCACAACGGGCGTGATTTATTCTTTTGGTTTTTTTTGTTTTCTTATTATCGTAAGCATGCAGATTCGGTATATTTAAATACGGCAACAACCGGTGGGATTTGTCTACGAGAGAATGGTACATAGGGGTAAAAAATAGGGACAATTATCCAAAGACCACATATTGGACTTAATTATGTAAAAAAGACACCCAAAACAAACATCTAGTTATAAGGACACAAATTAGATAGATAGACCAAAATACCTTTAATGAAGAAAAAAAAATAAAAAAAAAAAAAGGGAGAATAGGCGGCATACGTACGCTGAATGTTGTTGTTGTTGTTGTTTTTTTTTTTTTTTTTTTTTTATTGAAACTCACGCTATTGTTGTTGAGTTTTTATTTTTTTTATATATATATTTTTTTTCTGGACGTTGAAACTTGAAAGTGTAGTGGGGTTTTTTATATTATTATTATTATTTTTTTGACGGTGAAAGTTTATATTTCTCTTTTTTTCATTGACCATCATGATGCATTGACCACCGCGATGCTGTGACCACCGCGATGCATTGACCACCACGATGTATTGAACACTGCGATTCATTGACCACCGCGATGAAGTGACACCGCGATGCACTGACAACCGCGATTCATTGACCACCGCGAGATAAAACCTTCTACGCGCAACCGCGATTCATTGACACGGCGATGAAATGACACCGCGATATAGCGACAACCGTGATGCATTGGCCAACGCGATGCAGTGACCACCGTGATGCATTGCCCAACCCGATGAAATGACCACCCTCAATGCATTGACCACCGCGGTACATTCACCACCCCCGATTAATTAACCACTGCGATGCAATGACCACCTCGATGCACTGACCACCGCGGTGCAGTGACAATAACGTTTGCAAAGATTTATGTAGTGACATTTGATTTTTGCTCATACAACATTATTTCTGAAGTGATAACGATTTAAGCAGTGACAACGATTTTTGTCGACACGATGCAGAGACACTGTGATGCATTGACCACCGCGATGTTGTGACCACATTGATGCATTGACCACCGCGATACGTTGACCACAACGATGCATTGCCACCGCGATACAATGACCATCAGGATGCAGTGACCACCGATGCAGTGACCACCGCGATACATTGATCACCGCGATGCAGTGACCATCGGGATGCAATGACCACCGTGATGCAGTGACCACCACGATGCATGGACCACCCCGATGCAGTGACCACCACGATACAGGGACCACCGTGAAGTAGAGACACCGCGACGAAGTGACACCGTGATGCACTAACAACCACGATACATTCATCACCCCGATGCATTAACCGCCGCGATGCAGTGACCACTCCGATGTAGTGACCACCGCGATGCATTGACCACCACCATGCGGTGACCACCGCGATTCATTGACCAACGCGATGCAATGACCATCCCGACCACCGCGATGCATTGACCACCTCCACGCAGTGACCACCGCGATGCATTGACCACCTCCACGCAGTGACCACCGCGATGCATTGACCACCTCGAACATGAGTTTAGCAAGTAACGAGTATTTGACCATCCCGATGCATTAACCGCCGTGTGCACAATCCGGTGACAATCGGGATGCGGTGACCATCGTGATGCATCAAAATCGTTCGGAATCCCGAAATCGGTGAGTTTACAAGAATCCCGAAAATTAGTGAATTTCGAAGTAATTTGAAAATTAGTGAATTTCGATTGATTAATTAATTTGCATTTTCGATTAAATAGTTTTGTTCATGCAAAAGTTTCAAAAACGTCCTTCTAAAAAATTATCTTCCCTTCAAAAAAAAAAAATAATAAAAATAAAATCCGTTTGAAAATATATACACACTCACACACATACACTTTAAATTACACCAAGATTACATAGGTATTCCTTTATTTTGCATGAACGTACCCGAGAGAATGAGGAAAAGAAAGACGAAGCCAACGCCTTTTGCCATTTTGTTTTAGTTGTAGGATTATGAGAGGAGATTCAAGCACTTGAGGTTGGAGTGATTGCTAGAAGAGATTCGAGAAGTTGAGGTTGAATTAATTGCTAAAAAGGATTGGTATTTAAAGGGGATTTGCTGGCCAATATAACTATGTAGGTGCTTCAAAATTTCACATTAAGCATTGATCTCATTGGATCCAACTCTGTAGGTAAGGATACAATTCTCAACTAGTGGTAAACCACTAAAAAGAATAAATTTGAAACGAAGCAAGAGCCAATGAAAAGTATTTGTCTATGGTCAAGCCGTTGACAACTCAATTCAAGCAGATCGAGATCGAGCAGATACCTCGGTCCAACCATAAGAAAGCAAATGCCTTAGCCTGGTTGGGCACATCATATTTACCACAAAGAAAGGTTATGGTAAAACTGCTTAAAGAACGAAGTCACAACATCGTGATATCCTACCAGTCAATTAGAGACCGACTTGGATGGACCCTATCACCGAAAGTGTAGATCGGTAAACAATTCTTTATGGTAAGGATACTGTTTCTTAAAAAGAAATTAAGTCGATTTTGAGATTGAAAGAATAAATCGATAAAGACATAACTAGGGAAAATAGTTGTAATGCACACATGTTGGTAGTCCGAGGCAGATCAGATAAGAGGGGTGCATCTAATGAAAATTTTGTTTTCAATTCCAGACATAAAAATTTTACATGTAATTATTGTTAAAAAAAATTAGCATATCTAATCTGATTGTTGTCGACTTAAGAACAAAGAAAAACGTGAGCAAAACAAAGAGCATAGTAAAGAGTTAGATCATTCTAGTATCGTAGAAGATGAAAGTGATGAAGTAGTTTTCTTTGCTGATGATAAATTAAAACATGTTAATGAATGGATTTTGGATTCTAGTTGTACGTATTATATGTGTTCCAATAGGGAGTTTTCCATATATGATTCAGTTCAATGTGGATTTGTTTGGTGGGCACTGACAGGGTGCGCAAGGTTGCAGGTATTGGTATAGTGAAAATAAAGACTCGTGATGGCGTTGTTAGAACACTTACACAAATCAGACACGTTCTTAATTTGAATAAAAAATACATCTCTCTAGGCGTACTTGAGACTCTTAGCTATAAGTACATCTGCAAAGGTGGAATTATAGAAATTATTAAAGGTTCTCTGGTTGTCCTAAAATTTCGCAACTATGGTAGTCTGTATATTATGCGGGGATCCACTGTTATTAGCACTTATGTGATCTCTATATCGTCGTGTTCAGAATCAGATACTACAAAGCGTCTTCCGGTTGTTATGTTCAACCACTGCTTGGAATTGTTTGACTTTTTTTTTGGTTGATTTTGGGGCTTGTGGAGAAGAAATATTACTATTTCTGAATGTGGGACAATTGTCCCAAGATGGAGTTTTGCTGCAGATATGGTTATTTTTTCTCTTAAACCCTCTGGTATTCGGAAGCAACTGGCCCCGACTAATCCGAAGTTCAACCCGGTTCGTACCTGCAGAGTATTGAGAAAAAAACGAACAAATATAAAAAGGACTTGTTTTATTGAGGCTTTTCTGTACAAAGTTTTGGTCATTCGACCTTCTCTCTTATAGCTTTGAGAGGCTGAATTTCTGGAATAAAAATAAAATAGATAAACTCTGAAAATATATCTTGTTGTAGTTTGAATAAACACATGTAGCTATCCTATCATTAATGTAGAGAGCCGGACTGCCTTCAAACTCTTGTCCACCAATCATGACTCTGCTTGATTGTGCAGGACTCAGTTTTCGGAGTTGTAGTTGGATAAACTAGGATTCAAGTGCTGTCTTATCTCTCCAAAATGCTGCCTTATCTCTCCAAATGCGCAGGTATATCCAATATTTCAATTTAAATAAATATATTTGAGATAATCCGAAGTTGTTTGATGAAATGCTTGAGTGAACTTGGACTTGTTCAGGGTCTTTTGCTTTTGTGTATTTGTATGTGGACTGAGTTCTACTAATACATCCCCTCAAACGAGGCTAGGGCTTGTGGTCAGGCCGAGTTTGGGCCTAATATACTGGAATATGAGTCTATGGAGTGACTTAGTGAAGATATCTTTTGTTTGACCTATAGCAGGAAAATGTTTGGTGACCAAGAGTCCTCTGGCAACTTGCTCTCTAACATAATGGTAGTCTAGCTCAATGTGCTTACTCCTGGCATGAAAGGCTGGGTTGACAGCCATGTAGAGGGCACTGAGGTTATCACAGTAAAGCACTGGTGTAAGTGAGGTGGGAACCTTCAATTCTTTTAAGATATAGGTTAGCCAAGTTAATTCAGCTGTTGTATGAGCCATGGCTCTGTATTCTGCCTCTGAGCTTGACCTGGACACAGTGGGTTGTTTCTTGGCACACCATGAGATGATGTTGGGGCCTAGAAATGTGCAATAACGTGTAATAGATCTTCTTGTGATGTGGCACCCTGCCCAATCAACATCTGAATAGGCAGTGAGATGTAGGTTTGATGATGCTTGTAGAGAAATGCCCAGGTTTAGTGAGCCTTTTACATATCTGAGCGGTCTATGAGCCTTCTTCATGTGGTCTTGAGTAGGACTTTGGAGAAACTGAGACATGTGATTGACTGCAAATGAGATGTCTGGCCTGGTGAATGTTAAGTATTGAAGAGCACCAACGAGACTTCTGTAGAGGGTGATATCTGAAAAAGCTGGGAGTCTGTCTGGTCTTTGAATTTGGTATCCATAGGTGTCCTCATAGGCTTGCACTCAGTCATTCCCATTTTGTCCAGGATGGTAGTTGCATAGTAAGACTGACCGAGGTGTAGTCCAGTGGCTGTTTACTGTATTTGTACACCTAGGAAGTGGTGGACATGTCCCAGATCCTTCATATAGAATTCTTGGCTGAGAAGAGACACAAGTGACTACAATAGCTGAGCTCTGGCCTGGTGAATGTTAGGTATTGAAGAGCACCAATGAGACTTCTGTAGAGGGTGATATCTGAAAAGGCTGGGAGTCTGCCTGGTCTTTGAATTTGGTATCCATAGGTGTCCTCATAGGCTTGCACTCAGTCATTCCCATTTTGTCCAGGATGGTAGTTGCATAGTGAGACTGACCGAGGTGTAGTCCAGTGGCTGTTTGCTGTATTTGTACACCTAGGAAGTGGTGGACATGTCCCAAATCCTTCATATGGAATTCTTGGCTGAGAAGAGACACAAGTGACTGCAATAGCTGAGCATTGGACCCTGTAAGCGCATGTCATCCACATAGAGTAATAGCACTAAGGTGCCCTTGTTATCCCTAGATATGGCCTAGTGGTGAGGAGCGGGGTGTTATAATGACAGCCGGACCCTAAGTTGGAGGTCAGCTGTTCGATTCCCGTAAAAGAGGTTGATTTCCGATTGATAACACCCTTCAGTGATGGGGAACCAGCAAGCCCCTGACTCTAAGCTCTAGGTTACCTGATTAACCTCTCCCCACATTCCCGTGGGATCGGGGGTGGGGGGCCCTCACGGTTAGGGTTTAACCGTTTTACTAAGGTGCCCTTGTTAGTATGGTAGTAAAATAATTAGGGGTCTGAGAGACTGCAAATAAACCCATGTTGAAGTAAAAAAGCACTAAATCTGTCAAACCAGGCCCTAGGGGCCTGTTTTAACCCATATAGTGCCTTAGTTAACTTACAAACATGGTTAGGATATTGAGTATTAGACATACCTGGAGGCGGTTCCATGTAAATGGTTTCTGAAATGTGACCATGTAGAAAAGCATTTTTAACATCTAGTTGTTTAATGGGCCAATGAAAAGCAAGGGCAATACATAGGAGCAGTCTGATGATGCTAGGTCGAACTACTGGAGAGAGGTTTCTGTGTAGTCAAGACCATCAATCTGGCTGTAGCCTTTGGCAACTAACCTTGCCTTTAACCTATCTAGGGTGCCTTGGGGTGTGAGTTTGGCCTTAAAACCCATTTGCAGCCTATGAAATGCATCTGAGGGTTCTAGGAACTAAAGTCCAGGTCTGGTTTTGTGTAAGGGCATCCAATTCTTCTTTCATAGCAGCTGTCCATCCTTCATGTTTGAGAGCTGACTTTACAGATTTGGGTTCTTTAGGGATAGTGGCATAGGACACAGTGACGGCATACTTAGGATTAGGTTTGAAGATTCCTTGTTGGGCTCTAGTTGTCATAGAATGAGTAGTTTCAGGTGCAGTGGTGTGTGGTGAGGGAGAGTCAGATTTTGAAGTTGTGGTGGTGGTGTCTGTAGGGTCAGATTCTGGAGTAGTGATGGTGGTATATGTGCTTGAGGTTGGATTTTGGTCTGGTTCAGGAGCAATGGTTGTGTCTGGATCTGTGGTATCTGAGGAGTCCAATGGTGCTTCTGTGTCAGTGTTGGAATCAGGCAAGTCATTGATGAGGTTGATCATAGGGCCAGTGAATTCTGGTGGAGTGGAATCTTGTGGTACGGCATATGTTGAATTGGAGGGTGGTGTGGAGCATTCACAAGTAGTGGAGCTGATAGAGGGAAGCCATGGATCAATGAGTTTAAGGACATATGTGGTGTTTGTGGGAATAGAGCTGTTATGATAAGGGAACTCATCAAAAGTGACATGTCTGGAGATGTAAAATCCCTTGGTAGGGGGTGAAAGCATTTGTAGCCCTTATGTTGGTTGTTGTATCCAAAGACATATGGAAAAGTTTTAGGGTCAAAGTTATGTCTTTTGGTATCCCAAGTGTAAGGAAAACACTTGGAGCCAAATACTCTGAAACTGGAATAGTCTGGTTGTTTATGAAACAATTTATGGTATGGAGAATCAGATTGAAGGGCAACATATGGTACTCTATTCTTAACATAAACAACAATGGAGAAGGCTTCAACCCATAAGGATAAGGGACCCTACTGTGAAACAACATAGTCATACCAAGTTCTATTATAGTTTTGTGTCTTAGTTCTATCATTCCAGACTGTTCTGGGGTGTGTGGACAGGAAATTAAGTGAACTATTCCTTGTTTTGTGAAGTGACTCCCTAGGGTTTTATTTATGAATTCTCTTCCACCATCTGTATGAAACCTCTTAATGTTTTGATTAAACTGTTTATGCATATATGATTCAAAAGCTACAAACACATCAAAAAAATCAGATTTATGTTTTAAAGGCACCATCCACACATACTTAGTATAATCATCGATAAAACTTGCATAATATTTGAAATGACCTAAAGACTGAACATGGGCTGGGCCCCACAAATCACAATGAATTAAATCAAATGTACTGGAACTGAAATGTTCTGACTGACTGAAAGAAAGTCTGTTTAATTTGCCAAGTTGGCAAGTTTCACAGAGATGTTCCTGTTTATTTTGCCCTACTACCTCAATGAGGCCTTTATTCTTCAAAACTTGAATGGTTGGAAATTGAATGTGCCCTAGTCTCTGGTGCCACATTTCAGTTGAGCATGTCCTAAATCTTTGAGAGAATGTACTTCCAGACTCCTAGGTATCACATACAGGTTCTCTTTAAGATAGCCCTCCACTAGTACCTGTCATGTTGTCTTTTCCTTAAGAACACAAGTATTATTAGTAAAAGTGCAATCTGCAAGGAATTGTAATGTTAACTGACTTATAGACAAGAGATTTTTTTGCATAGCAGGAACCAGCAACATATTTTTTATGATAACAGGATTAACATGATTTGTTATATGTAGTTCACCTATGCCTGTTATTGGTAGCTTTGCAGCATTACCTATTACAACTGAATCTTTCCCTTTATATGGAATCAGGTTGTGCAGTATGGAACTATTACCTGTCATATTGTTGGAGGCTCCTGTGTCCATAATCCATTCTGTGTATGCTATAGTGTTATCCAATGTGAGTGCTGAGAGTGCCTGTGGAGTGCTGTCATCATGTGCTTTAGAGTTCCACCAGCAGATCTTGGCAATGTGACCAGGTACTCCACAGTGTTGGCACGTTTCATCCCTGTACTGATCTCTTTCTGCCTTAGACATTCTCTTGAAGACCTTCCTTTGTGCACTGTTTGAGGCTGGTCCTGTTGATTGTTGTGCCTGAAATCCTCTTCCTGTTGAGGTGAACCTGGTGGAGTTTTCAGTTCTCTGTTGAGGCCTTTGTCCATAGAAGGCCATTTGAGTGAGGGGTTGTCCTTCTGTGCCTTTTGTAGAGAACCATGTTCTCCTTTGATCCAAGTTTTGTAGCTGAGAGACTAGTTCAGTGTAGGTTGGTCTGGGGGTTTTTAACATTGTAGTTGTAAAGGTCTCATATTGGGGCCCTAGACATGTTAACAAGAAGTAGACTTTTTCAGAATCCTGCACTAGTTTTCCAATTGCTGCTAGCCTATCACACAGCCCCTTAAATTGTTGAATGTGTTCATTGATGCTTTTATCTTCTTCCTTCCTCAGGTATGTGATTTGTTGCTTGAGATTGAATTCTCGTTCCTGTGAATCCTGGGCATATGCTCTCTTGAGTGCATCCATACAGCAAGGGCAGTGCTGAGTCCAATCACAAGTGCAAGATATTTCTCTCAGAGTGACCCAATTAACCATCCTCTGAGCAATCTATCTACCTTTTGCCACTTTGTATATTCGGGATTCATTGTCTTGTAGTAGATCCGGTTTCTGTGGTTGTTGTACTGAATTCTGCTGGTGCTGGTGTCTCCTTGTCCAGGTGATCAATGAGATCCTGACTTCTGTTGAAATAGTGTCCTAAACCCAATCGGGTTGGACCGGATCCGACCGGGTCGGATCATTTCTACTATTCTTTATGTTTATACATATGTTAAATGGCGTTTATGTTGTCATATATCTGTTCTTCTAAAGAACCAATTATGAATTGTTATATGATAACGTCCTTAGTATTAAACTGTGATAGAGAAACCATGATAGGCGATTATGGTTGATGAGATCTCTAATCACTTTAATAAGTTTGATACTTAAATGTCTCTAGGCCGATGTACTATTAAACAGGGGCATTGATAGTATAAACGGACTAGCACGTATTAGATGTCTTCTTTTTTAAGGGCGGGGATAGATCTCGTCTATCGAAGTGTAGAGACACTTGGACTGTACGTGGACGTGTATTAGAGAATGCGTACGTTAGATTGACCCACTTACACGGATAAGTGTCACACTATGTGACGGTTGTGTAATTATCCTTAAGACCGGAGTCTTCATGGCATCACGGTGTGGATTGTCATGCTTTGACACTATTGAGGTTTCCCCTAGCCACGGGGTGATCATGCGGTAGTGATTGGGTATGATGCTGAAGCATGCGGAGTATACATGATTGGTCGTCCGGGAATCGCGTATCCTATGATTGGGATCGAATATCTGAAATGGCCTTCTTATAAGGAATGTCTTACTCTCGTGAATCTTTGCAAAGTGGGAGTAAATGAGTTATTTCGAGAGAGCATGATATCCAGATTATAAGATACGGTCGTTGATGTTTTGACACTCGACTAACGACCGTATGGATATTATTACAGCGATAGGATTGTAAGTTACACGGTAATCGTTTCACATGAAAGGTAGTAGTCATTGCATTTGACTCTTCCGATGATTAGTGGTCACGGTGTGTTGCTGACGCTATCCCGTGATCGTTAGGTATGAAGGGCATTTTCGTAATTTGCACTTTGTGTCTACGGCCAACATATTCGGAAGCCTATCGGGTCACACACCTAAGAACATCTAGCCGGATTAAAATGTGGTTATAGATGATAACCAAATAAGGAAAGTTTATCTCGAGACTATAAAGGTTATAGTGGTAAATTAATATGGTAGTATTTATTTATTATGAATAAATTAAATACAAGATATTAATAATATTATATTAATTAAAGAATATTCCGGATGCCAATTTATTGGCTAAGGTGGCGCAATGTATGTGTGTATAAGATACACTTGGATTTTGCAATTTAATTAATAGTATTACCAAATATTAATATTAGATATTTATATATATATATATATATATATATATATATATATATATATATATATATATATATATATATATATATAGGCATGCATGTGGCGCATCAATGCAAATTGGAGATTTGCTTGCGCACCAAATGTGTGTGGATATATATATATTATATAGATTTATTTGTGTAATATATATGTGATATATATACATGTGTAAATTGATTTATGGTAATATAATAAAGATAATCAATATTAAATATTGACAATATCTTGGAAATATTCAATATAAGATATTGACAATATCCTAGATTTATTTGATATAAGATATTATAATAAATGAGATAAATCAATCAATTATATTTTCCTTATTTTATTGGGAAAATGTTTTCTTCTCCTCCACTCTAGTATGTGGCGCCACTTTCCCTATAAATAGGAAGTGGGTGTCAAACTCTTTTGTACAACACAATTCCAAGAACTAATAGTTCTTGTGTAAAATAGAGAGCATCCTATAGAGAGTTGGAGAGAGGGAAAAGGGACGGTCTAGCAACCGGAGTTTTCCAATAGCAATCCATGATGGGATTCCGGCGGGGTGTTCGTGTGGACTAGCGGTAGAGGCCGAACGCTTGGGCGGCTCTATGCAGAACTACTCTCCTTAGACGGTCAAAGCGTCGATCTTTTAGATCAACCAAGGTAACCACCGTCTACCACTTATTTGTTTATTGCTTAAACGAAGTCGATCCTGGTTAAAAGGAAATAAAATTTTAAATTCCGCTGCGTTCCCGCGTAGATTTACTAACAACTTTCTGCTAGGGCCAGTTCTTGTTATCTCCACAGGGGATAGTTTTTTTAGGTAAGTTTTAGGGATATAAAACTGGATACATTGAGGGATTGGCTTGTGATGATGTTTATTGGTTGTAGATGATGATCTATGGTGGTTTATTATGGTTAAAAACACTGGGCTCAGCTACAATGAGAAAAAACAGAACAAATATAAAAATGACTTGTTTTATTGAGGCTTTTCTGTACAAAGTTTTGGTCATTCGACCTTCTTTCTTATAGCTTTGAGAGACTGAATTTCTTGAATAAAAATAAAATAGATAAACTCTGAAAATATATCTTTTTGTAGTTTGAATAAACACATGTAGCTATCCTATCATTAATGTAGAGAGCCGGACTGCCTTCAAACTCTTGTCCACCAATCATGACTCTGCTTGATTGTGCAGGACTCAATTTTCAGAGTTGTAGTGGGATAAACTAGGGATTCAAGTGCTGCCTTATCTCTCCAAATGCACAGGTATATCCAATATTTCAACTTAAATAAATATATTTGAGATGATCCGAAGCTGTTTGATGAAATGCTTGAGTGAACTTGGACTTGTTTAGGGTCTTTTGCTTTTGTGTATTTGTATGTGGACTGAGTTCTGCTAATAAGTATGACTCTTACTTAAGAGTAAGACCTAGCTCAGAATTCTTTCAACATTACGCCCTCAGAAAAGAATCGAATCGGTAATCTTCCTAAGTCAGATTTGGTATATTTCGAATACGGTAACAACGGTTGGAATATTTATTGGTATTCTTTGTTTGTTTTTTTTTATCAACATAAGTTTACAAATTTGGTATAATTGGAAAGAGGAAACAACGGGCGTGATTATTCATTTGGTTTTCTTTGTTTTCTTGTTATCATAAGTATGCAGATTCGGTATATTTAATACGGCAACAACCGGTGGGATTTGTCTACGAGAGAATGGTACATAAGGGTAAAAAATACCTATTGATTTTGTCAACAAAATCTCTGCAGTAAAGACATTTTTATAATCACAATTTTCTTGTAAAAAAAATTACAATTTGTATGAAACTAATGGTAAAAAATCAAAAGATGCGGAAAGAAAAGAAAGAATTTTTTTTATTACTATACTTTATTCTTCATCTTGCATCTCAATTTAACCGGTCTTCTTAATTTGTGTGAAAAAATCCAAACAGACTTACGTTTTATGTCGGATGTAGTAAAAAGTAATAAGATTAAGTGGAAGGATAAGGGGGTGTTTGTTTACACAATTAAGCACTTATTCTGAAAATATTAAGTGATAGTTATATTAAGTGTGTTTATTAGTGTCTTTTCATGTCACTTATTTACTTCAGATGATCTGAAAATTAAGTGTGAAAATATGAATAGGATCACTACTTACTATATCTACCATTGTACGGATTATTTACAAATTAAAACTTTGATTCTGCGTATGCGTATGTTTAATTGTCTATATTACGCCCGCCCTCAAGCACGACTGCATGATTTTTGAAGTCCTAGCTTGATCATATTGTTGTGAAAAGGTTGCTTATCGAAGGTTTCAGTAAGTATGTCCTTAGCCGATAAATGTGAAACCCAAAGTTTGCCCAATCGAACTTGGTCGCGGATGAAGTTAAAGTCAATGTCGACATATTTCATACGAGAGTCGAAAACATGATTAACACTTAAATGCGTAGAGCCGAGATGGTCGCAGTAAATGACGGGTACGTCAGGCGATGGATGATGAAGATCATCACTACAAGAAAATTGCTTTAAAGGAACGAAATTTTAAGGGACGACAATGTCGTCACTGTAAATACCTCTTTTGGGACGACAAAGTCGTCCCTTTAAATGAAATTAAAAATAGTCAAAGTTTTGGGTGGCTTTTTTTGAGGATACTTTAAAGGGACGACAATGTCGTCCCAAAAAATAAAATATTGTCCCCACCGTGCCAGCTTGGATTTCCACGTGACCAGAACTCTTTAAAAGGACGACAATGTCGTCCCATTAAACTGTTTTCAGAAAATTAAATGTTATACGGGAAAATATATTAGATTTTCGGTTTATAGGGACGACAATTGTCGTCCCTTTAAAGGGAATTGATTTTTTTTAATAATATTATGTTATATAAGACATTTATAAAAAAAAATTGTTTGTAGGGACGACATTTGTCGTCCCTTTAAAGGAAATTAAAAAAATTTCAAAAAAAAAATATGTTATATGATACAATTATAAATTTTTGGGTTTTTTAATATACATATTCTAATAAACATTACGTTAAAATATAAAATACATTATTTGTTATAAAAATTCATTTATCGAACGATAATACATGTGATTTTTATAGTACTCTCTACTATAGATCGTCAGTTCATTATCGAGCGATTGATTTGAATCTCGAGGTTCGTTAACGAGCGATTGATCTCAATCCCGAGATCCGTTATCGATTAAGCGATTTCAAACCGATATCTTTCTTTACAGATCATCCTGATAGTACTCTCTACTATAGATCGTAAGTTCATTCTTGAGCGATTGATTTGAATATCGGGGTTCGTTAACGAGCGATTGATCTCAATCCCGAGATCCGTAATCGATTAAGTGATTTCATATCGATATCTTTCTTTACAGACCATCCTGATAGTACTCTCTACTATAGATCGTTAGTTCGTTATCGAGCGATTGATTTGAATCTCGGGGTTCGTTAACGAGCGATTGATCTCAATCCCGAGATCCGTAATCGATTAAGTGGTTTCAAATCAATATCTTTCTTTACAGACCATCCTGATAGTACTCTCCACTATAGATCGTTAGTTCGTTATCGAGCGATTGATTTGAATCTCGGGGTTCGTTAACGAGCGATTGATCTCAATCCCGAGATCTTTAATCGATTAAGTGGTTTCAAATCGATATCTTTCTTTACAGACCATCCTGATAGTACTCTCTACTATAGATCGTTAGTTCATTATCGAGCGATTGATTTGAATCTCAGGGTTCGTTAACGAGCGATTAAGCTCAATCCCGAGATCCGTAATCGATTATGTGGTTTCAAATCGATATCTTTCTTTACAGATCATCCTGATAGTACTTTCTACTATAGATCGTTAGTTCGTTATCGAGCGATTGATTTGAATCTCGGGGTTCGTTAACGAGCGATTGAACTCAATCCCGAGATCGGACCAAAAAACTAAAGTACAATCTAGATGTTATGCACATTGACAAGAAGGTGTGTGATAGCTTATTGTCTACGATATTGAATATTGATGGTAAGACCAAAGACACTATCAAGGCACGTAAGGATCTAGCAAACATGAAAGTGAGAAAGGAACTACATGTGATTAAACAAGGCAATAAGACCTTAAAACCGCGTGCTTTGTTCACGTTGGCACCAGTAGATCGGACCAAATTCTATGATTTCTTAACAAATGTTCGGTTTCCCGATGGTTTTGCAGGAAACCACAAAAAGAATTTGACTGGTAAAGACAAATTTAGCGGCCTAAAATCTCATGATTTTCATATCATACTCCAGAGACTTTTACCAGTTGGGGTACCAAAATTCTTGAAAAAGGAAATTTCTGATACTATCATTGATTTAAGCGATTTTTTCAGATTGATTTGTGTGCGCACATTAAGGGTTAGTGATTTAGAGAATGCAAAAGAGAAGGTTTTGGAAATCTTGTGTAAACTAGAAACGATATTCCCACCGGCATTCTTTGATATTTTGATAAATGTGATAATGCACTTGCCTGAAGAAGCGATTAGGGGTGGACCTGTTCATTTGAGATGGATGTATCCGATTGAACGTTTTCTAGGTAAGTTAAAGAGGTATATTAGTGTTAACGGTGATTTTTACGATATATATGATATTATTTCGTAATAATTTGCTTCGTGTTTTATTACTTTTTATAGAAAAGTGAGGGTTTAAATGGAATATTGCAAGAATGCGTATTGAAACGGTTAAAGTGCAAACTCGAGCTTATTACGTGATTTTATTAGTGATTTTTCATCAATATATACGTTTCTACATTTTGCACGTTTCTATTATCTTGTAGGTACAATTTGCATGGCAAGGAATGAGCTGAAAAGATGTTTGATTGAAGATTAAATGGAAGGAAGAGGATGCAAGTCGAAGTTGGAATGAAGATTTTACAAAGTTTGGACGTGCGTCCAGAGCAGCAAACGGGCGTCCAACCAATCAGATTTGCGTTCACAAGAAGAGAAAGGATAGACTTGGAATTATCTTTATTTTATTTTATTAGGGTTTAAGATTTAAACCCTAAGTCGGCTAAACAGGTTATAAAAGGAGAGGCATCAGCAGAAAACGAATAACAATTCATCCTGGAGAAAAGCTGCTGCACAGAAACCGCGAAGCCGACCAAAAACTTGTCTCGTATTTTATCTAATGAAAAATAAACAAGTAATAAAAATAATCCGGTTTACCCCAAGTGCAGGGATCGTAGTATAGCAATTACAACCGGAGTCGAATCACAGGGAATCGAGGTTGGTCTAGTTCTTAATTCTTCTAAATTGTCACGAGAGATAACTAAAAACGAAAACGAAAACAATAAACTGGACAGAGGGTTGTCAATCCAAAGCTAGGAAATATAATTGCGGACCTAAACTAACCAAAAAAATCTATTCTATAACTAAAAAGACAAATAAAATTCTAAGATCGCAACGAGAACAAGGCACAAAGATAATTTCAATTAAGTTAACGAGGAACAAGCAATGATCCACCTATCTCGCAACTCTCAAATTCTACCCTAGATCGTTTAGTGAAGATTTAATAAAGATGTGGTTCACCTATCAAAGGTATGAATTTCTACTCTCGTAGATAATTCGCCTATTAATCTTTCATCTCTCGATCTTAAAGATTAACGCTTCCACAACCAAGGTGTAAGATTTCTCAATCTAGCAACCGAGATATTCAACCTAACAACTCTCGTTATTTTTAGGTTAAAAGTCCAATCTTTAATATGGTGATCTAGAGTTTAACAACGATTCTCATCAAACGTTAAACATCAAGCATGCAAACATCTCTCGATTTAATTGCATAAAAACAAATTAAACATAATAAAGATGCAACTTTAATAAAACTCACAAAACAATCCCAGAGTTGAGATCAAGATGTTGCGGAAACGGTTTCATATTCTTCCTCGAACTGGCCTCAGCCTCTACTCATCTCCAGCATGCAGAATAAAATAAAATTAAATTAAATTAAAAAAAAACATGGCTCGGTCGACCGAGCAGGAGTGCTCGGTCGACCGAGTGGTCGGCTTCTCGGTTTCTGTGCAGCAGCTTTTCTCCAGGATGAATTGTTATTCGTTTTCTGCTGATGCCTCTCCTTTTATAACCTGTTTAGCCGACTTAGGGTTTAAATCTTAAACCCTAATAAAATATGTTGGAAATAAAATTTATGTTTTGATGATAATTCATCTTATTTATTATAATGTTGTATTAACCCCATTTGATGAAGTGCTGAAGCCAGCTGTTATAGTGAAAAGCTAAAAGATGTCTAGAACTGAATGTATAAGCTTTATTAGAGTCTGATTCTTGTATAAGTTACATCAGACAAGCACTGTAATTATTAGTGTGTCGTAAAACTGAAAACTGGGAATCAATTAGAAAACTGGAATTCATCAAGACAAACAAACTGACAAAGATACACCTACTGAAGAAGGTAAGTTCGCTGAGAGTTACGTACTCGGTTGGCTTATCTAGAAGATGGAAGAACTGAGGGACACGACTCGCTTATTGGAGAATGAAGAACTGAGGGTTCAAAGTCAGTTATGAAGATTAAAAGTCGAGACTGTAAAGTTGGACTTCAGGCAAGATAGTGGTAACCTGAACTGACTTTATAGATCTTGTATGAAGACCTAAGAATCACAAGGTCAATGAATTCTTAGATGATAAATGTATCATGGTGTACTCTGATTAAGTCAATGGAAATCAGATGAAAACTGGAGTACTGATATTTGGAGAAGAGTAAAATCTCAGTTAATGCTCCAAGTCAGTTAGGAAACTGATAAGTGAAAAACTGACAAGGAAACTCAGTTTTATAAGTCAGCCATCCAACAAACTGAAAGTACAATCGAACGTTGTAAAGAAAGAAATTTCATTGGATGAGTCACTGACACAGCAGGAACGGTCAGAAAATATGACCGTTGCAAGATATACAATTCAAATAAAAGCTAGATGAACGTTGGACTTCACACTATAAATAGAAGACTTTGCACCAACAACAAAGAGATAGAGAACAAGTGCATATACAAGATTTAACAAGCAATGTGTGCACTCTATTTGAATTGTTATCATCACTGAACTACAACAAGATCACATCTAGTATTTCTTCAAGTGTTCAAAGCTACAAAGAATTTATCAAGGATTCAACACTTTGAAGAACCACAAACAAGAATCAATTTATTGATTCTCAGCCCAACTTTGATTCTATTTCAAAGGTTTAGACTGTGAAGCAAACCGGGAAGGTTTTGTCAAGGACGATTGTGACAGGACGATCGGGTAGACTGTGTTTGTGGTGGTAGGCGGTGAAGAGGCAATCCTACCCTCTAAGGACCAAGTGGTTCAAGCATTTGGAGAGCAAAGAATTCTACCCGTTCTACAATTGTTTAGATAGTGAAGCTAAGGATTAGCCAATGACTATTGTTTAGGACTTTTTGTAACAACAGTTCACCTCGAAGTTCTAGTGGAATTTTCCTCCGCACCACGGGGAAGATAGGACGTACGGGATTACACCACCCGGAACCTCTATAACATCCGCCTCATTTACTTTACACATTTACTTATTTATTTAGCATTTACTTACAGCATTGTGATATTTGATTGTTATACATCTCACAGTCACAACTGACATTCACCAGAATTCACAACACTCAGTTTTCATAACAGAATAACAAGATCACTTTAAAGGCTAAAATTATATCCACTGCCGGTTGACTCAGTTTCAGCTTAAGTCAGTTTGATTTAATCTCAGCTTAGTCAGCTCAACTCCACACAAGTTTTATCTGAACCATAATTTGTTTTAAACTCAGTTTTTGGTGACAAGTTTATTCACCTCCCCCCCCCCTCTAAACTTGTGTTAGCCTTTCCAAGGGACCAACAAAATAAAATGAAGATAATTCCAAGTCTATCCTTTCTCTTCTTCTGAACGCAAATCTGATTGGTTGAACGCCCGTTTGCTGCTCTGGACGCACGTCCGAACTTTGTAAAATCTTCATTCCAACTTCGACTTGCATCCTCTTCCTTCCATTTAATCTTCAATCAAACATCTTTTCAGCTCATTCCTTGCCATGCAAATTGTACCTACAAGATAATAGAAACGTGCAAAATGTAGAAACGTATATATTGATGAAAAATCACTAATAAAATCACGTAATAAGCTCGAGTTTGCACTTTAACCGTTTCAATACGCATTCTTGCAATATTCCATTTAAACCCTCACTTTTCTATAAAAAGTAATAAAACACGAAGGAAATTGCTACGAAATAATATCATATATATCGTAAAAATCACCGTTAACAACTCCCCCACACTTAGCTTTTGCTCGTCCCGAGCAAAACAAAACAAGAAAACCAAGGCTTACTTATGCATTGAACCACATAAAATCCCATATATCAAATCACAACCGGTCGACTAGCATCAAAAACATACATCCCATGCAATAAACGATTACTCGAATGTGTAGTGTGTGCAAAGCCTTCTTCAACTTCCACCGATTCCACACTTGACAATTAAAATCAAGCTAACCAACCAATACCCATTAAAGACAGATAATGAATCACCCTGACTATACATACGCCCTACAAAACTACTCACGTCATGACTAGAGTAATACATGTGTTTTCGAAATCTTTTCAGTTGTACCCAGAGGATATTCCCTACAACATATACCTTGGCCTACACTAGGGATAAGGCAGGCGATAACTAAGTCTTCCACTTATTCATACAAAATTCCTTATGTAAGTTGATTTAATTAATCTTTCACAATTAAACACACATCAGAATGAGCTCTTGCCCGTCATAGCAGAATTGGATATTCGGGATATACCCTACCTTACTCAAATCATAAGGCAGCTTCTTCTGACTGTCATGAGCTTTTGGTCATCATAGTGGTATAGGACATTCGAGATACGCCCTACCTCACTCCAATCATCGACCAGCTTCCGACACACCCGATTGATTCATATATTTTTTCTTGAAACATACTTTTCCAAAGCACGGTAGTTACGTTTCACTTATCACATTCAGGCTTCGGTATATTCACGATACTTCCTACTTCAATTCCAACTACGCACATATTACAATTTCCATGACATGAGCACTAAGCGAACGGTCTGATAACCAGAATCAAACATCATCGGTTTAAATGGGTACAGTTTCCAAAGTTCAGCTCGTCATCGAAGAGGATTACGTGAAAAGAATTCGAGTAAAGGCTTATTTATCACAGGTCTATGCTAAAATACTAGTCAACTGAGCACAAGTATGGGAATATAACAAGTAAGTAAGCCAAAATAAAATCATGCTTGGGACAAAAAATTTTTTAAAAAAAAAATTCAAAAATTGAAAAATCTTCAATTTTTTTCACAAAAGATAAGCATAATAAATTGAGCACATAGGTACAAGCAATCCCTCAAAAACTTGTCTCGGATTTTATCTAATGAAAAATAAACAAGTAATAAAAATAATCCAGTTTACCCCAAGTACAGGGATCGTAGTATAGCGATTACAACCGGAGTCGAATCACAGGGAATCGAGGTTGGTCTAGTTCTTAATTCTTCTAAAATTTTCACGAGAGATAACTAAAAACGAAAACGAAAACAATAAACTGGACAGAGGGTTGTCAATCCAAAGCCATGAAATATAGTTGCGGACCTAAACTAACCAAACAAATCTATTCTATAACTAAAAAGACAAATAAAATTCTAAGATCGCAACGACAACAAGGCACAAAGATAATTTCAATTAAGTTAACGAGGAACAAGCAATGATCCACCTATCTCGCAACTCTCAATTTCTACCCTAGATCGTTTAGTGAAGATTTAATAAAGATGTGGTTCACCTATCAAAGGTATGAATTTCTACTCTCGTAGATAATTCACCTATTAATATTTTATCTCTCGATCTTAAAGATTAACGCTTCCATAACCAATGTGTAAGATTTCTCAATCTAGCAACCGAGATATTCAACCTAACAACTCTCGTTATTTTTAGGTTAAAAGTCCAATCTTTAATATGGTGATCTAGAGTTTAACAACGATTCTCATCAAACGTTAAACATCAAGCATGCAAACATCTCTCGATTTAATTGCATAAAAACAAATTAAACATAATAAAGATGCAACTTTAATAAAACTCACAAAACAATCCCAGAGTTGAGATCAAGATGTTGCAGAAACGGTTTCACATTCTTGCTCGAACTGGCCTCAGCCTCTACTCATCTCCAGCATGCAGAATAAAATAAAATAAAATAAAAAAAAACATGGCTCGGTCGACCGAGCAGGAGCACTCGGTCGACCGAGTGGTCGGCTTCTCGGTTTCTGTGCAACAGCTTTTCTCCAGGATGAATTGTTATTCGTTTTCTGCTGATGCCTCTCCTTTTATAACCTGTTTAGCCGACTTAGGGTTTAAATCTTAAACCCT
This sequence comes from Gentiana straminea, assembly GCA_036785695.1. Lineage (NCBI taxonomy): Eukaryota > Viridiplantae > Streptophyta > Magnoliopsida > Gentianales > Gentianaceae > Gentiana > Gentiana straminea. The sequence goes on along the minus strand of JAVUPR010000240.1, from coordinate 223,846 downwards.
AATAAAATAAAATGAAGATAATTCCAAGTCTATCCTTTCTCTTCTTCTGAACGCAAATCTGATTGGTTGGACGCCCGTTTGCTGCTCTGGACGCACGTCCAAACTTTGTAAAATCTTCATTCCAACTTCGACTTGCATCCTCTTCCTTCCATTTAATCTTCAATAAAACATCTTTTCAGCTCATTCCTTGCCATGCAAATTGTACCTACAAGATAATAGAAACGTGCAAAATGTAGAAACGTATATATTGATGAAAAATCACTAATAAAATCACCTAATAAGCTCGAGTTTGCACTTTAACCGTTTCAATACGCATTCTTGCAATATTCCATTTAAACCCTTACTTTTCTATAAAAAGTAATAAAACACGAAGGAAACTGCTACGAAATAATATCATATATATCGTAAAAATCACCCTTAACAACTCCCCCACACTTAGCTTTTGCTCGTCCCGAGCAAAACAAAACAAGAAAACCAAGGCTTACTTATGCATTGAACCACATAAAATCCCATATATCAAATCACAACCGGTCGACTAGCATCAAAAACATACATCCCATGCAATAAACGATTACTCGAATGTGTAGTGTGTGCAAAGCCTTCTTCAACTTCCACCGATTCCACACTTGACAATCAAAATCAAGCGAACCAACCAATACCCATTAAAGACAGATAATGAATCACCCTGACTATACATACGCCCTACAAAACTACTCACGTCATGACTAATGTAATACATGTGTTTTCAAAATCTTTTCAGTTGTACCCAGAGGATATTCCCTACAACATATACCTTGGCCTATACTGGGGATAAGGCAGGCGATAACTAAGTCTTCCACTTATTCATACCAAATTCCTTATGTAAGTTGATTTAATTAATCTTTCACAATTAAACACACATCAGAATGAGCTATTGCCCGTCATAGCAGAATAGGATATTCGGGATATACCCTACCTTACTCAAATCATAAGGCAGCTTCTTCTGACTGTCGTGAGCTTTTGGTCATCATAGTGGTATAGGACATTCGAGATACGCCCTACCTCACTCCAATCATCGACTAGCTTCCGACACACCCGATTGATTCATATATTTTTTCTTGAAACATACTTTTCCAAAGCACAGTAGTTACGTTTCACTTATCACATTCAGGCTTCGGTATATTCACAATACTTCCTACTTCAATTCCAACTACGTACATATTACAATTTCCATGACATGAGCACTAAGCGAACGGTCTGATAACCAGAATCAAACATCATCGGTTTAAATGGGTACAGTTTCCTAAGTTCAGCTCGTCATCGAAGAGGCTTACGTGAAAAGAATTCGAGTAAAGGCTTATTTATCACAGGTCTATGCTAAAATACTAGTCAACTGAGCACAAGTATGGGAATATAACAAGTAAGTAAGCCAAAATAAAATCATGCTCGGGACAAAAAGATTTTAAAAAAAAAATTTAAAAATTGAAAAATCTTCAATTTTTTTCACAAAAGATAAGCATAATAAATTGAGCACATAGGTACAAGCAATCCCTCCCCCACACTTAAATAACAACATGTCCTCATGTTGTGCAGAATTAAAGAAAAGATAAAGTACTTAGCTTATTGTAGTTCGAATGTTGCAATTCTGGAAATGGTCGCGATCCAGATCCAAAATGCTTGAAAAAATCAGTAGACTGTGGACCATCCACCGGAAAACTGGCTTATCTGAAAGCTCACAATTGCTATCGCAAATATCCTGCACACATGAGAAACAAGACAAGATCTCGGGGATAGGGGAATATAACATATTGCGCCGAAAAGTTTGATATAAGCACATGATATAATTGCTCAGATGGAAAAATCACCACACAGGGAAAACACAGGGCATCTAAGCGTCAAATATAACCACAGAGGTTTACAAAACAGATATGGTCCAACATGTGCATACAGAAATACCAAACTCCAACTGAAAGTGCAAATGCGCGTTAAGGCTTACAAGATTCATCAGAAAGTAATAGCAACGGAAAACCGACAGTAGCTTCCGCTCATGCAAGTTACCTGGCCACAGAAACCGACTCCAAAAACCTAGACGACACAAGACAAAACTAGCCCCCCTTATTCAACAAGAACAAAATAATAAAAAATAATAATAGCAAAAACTTTTCTTAATATTGGGTTGCCTCCCAACAAGCGCCTCTCTTTAGTGTCTTTGGCTAGACACACTTAGCTCACTATCCATTATCAAACGGATACGTCCTTCTCGCATGGTTCTTCAACGAATATTCAGCATACGGGCCATGCAACTCACCTTCATAGGACATTAATGGAACCATGGCTCGAAGGACCTTTATGAAGTATCTTCCCAATAAAAGAAGAACGGGATTAGGGGGTTCCATCTCCCAGTTCATGACATAGTGATCAAGTGGGAAGATCACTTCCTTCATGCTCACTCGCTCGTCCACAATCACCTCAACACTTATTGACTTAAACGGCTCATCAAATGCGACTTCCTCTGGGTGACTTATCTCTAATTTAGGCACATCGTCCTCTATGTTCTCCAACACCGGGTGTATTTCTTCACCTTCTTGGTGATTAACATCTTCAACCATCTCTGATGTCGGATCCATCATAGGACAACCGTCTTCATCATCACACCATGCGGGAGGGAAGGAAGTTTCTAACCTTTGTAACTTAAGCCGATCCATATCGGTTCCACTCATCAATCATCTCTTGTTGCCAATTGCCTTCATCTTGATCGAACTCGGTCCGGGCCATTTGCTCGATCTGTCTCTCAATATTAGCAAGCATACCAAGAAGAAGTTGGAAATTATCGTTTTGCTCCTTCTGAAAGGATTGGAGCTCCTCCAAATTAGCTTCAAGATCAATAGATTGAGAGTTGCTCTGATAGGAATTCTGAAAGTGTTGTGGAAAAGATGGGCTAGGCCAACTTTGGAACATAGGATTGGGACTATTCTGATTGAACCACTGATCTTGATTGGAAGAATTAATATTTGGGTTCTGACTGAAGTTCGGGTTTTGATTGAAATTCCAAGTTTGATTGAAACCCTGATTTTGAAAATCGCCGTGGCCAGAGAACCGATCGTTAAATCCTTGATATTGCTGACCACTGAAAGCATGAACTTCAGCATTATGTCCATCCATAGGACAGAAACGAGCAGTATGTCCCACATTGTCACATATCTGGCATGTGACTAGACTGAAATTTCCCTGATTATGGACAGTATTAACTTGATACGCAGGAGGGGAAAGAAACTGACACTGGCCAACAGCATGGCCAGGTCGACAACACCTTCCACAGAACAGAACTTGTGAGTTCTGTGGAAAACAGTGGTTTTGACCCATAAGATTACACGACATTGTAAGTGGTCGCCACCGCTTGTTGCAGTATGGCGATCTGATCTTGCATAATCCTAGTTGATGACATTTTTTTTTATAGAAAAGATAAAGAAATAGAAAAAGAAACGGAAACAGAAACCTACCTACGAAAAATTTAAAACAGAAAACAAGAAAACAATAAAAGGGAGAAAAACGTGTTGAAAGCATCTGAGCCCAAAATGGAAGGGAAAACAACAGATTTTGACCTGGAAAATGGTGTCAAACGGCACAACGTCGTCGGCGTCGGAACGAGCTTTCCGAATTGGGGTCCTGCGCGCCAAACGGACACTCGAGCCGAAAGTTACGGCCAAAATACTACCATGTGCCCTAACGATCCCTTTTATCCAAACTTATAACAAAAAATCAGAAAAATTAATAACCTAGACAACCGTACCGATTCCCCGGCAACGGCGCCAAAAACTTGTCTCGGATTTTATCTAATGAAAAATAAACAAGTAATAAAAATAATCCGGTTTACCCCAAGTGCAGGAATCGTAGTATAGCGATTACATCCGGAGTCGAATCACAGGGAATCGAGGTTGGTCTAGTTCTTAATTCTTCTAAATTGTCACGAGAGATAACTAAAAACGAAAACGAAAACAATAAACTGGACAGAGGGTTGTCAATCCAAAGCCAGGAAATATAGTTGCGGACCTAAACTAACCAAACGAATCTATTCTATAACTAAAAAGACAAATAAAATTCTAAGATCGCAACGAGAACAAGGCACAAAGATAATTTCAATTAAGTTAACGAGGAACAAGCAATGATCCACCTATCTCGCAACTCTCAATTTCTACCCTAGATCGTTTAGTGAAGATTTAATAAAGATGTGGTTCACCTATCAAAGGTATGAATTTCTACTCTCGTAGATAATTCGCCTATTAATCTTTCATCTCTCGATCTTAAAGATTAACGCTTCCATAACCAAGGTGTAAGATTTCTCAATCTAGCAACTGAGATATTCAACCTAACAACTCTCGTTATTTTTAGGTTAAAAGTCCAATCTTTAATATGGTGATCTAGAGTTTAACAACGATTCTCATCAAACGTTAAACATCAAGCATGCAAACATCTCTCGATTTAATTGCATAAAAACAAATTAAACATAATAAAGATGCAACTTTAATAAAACTCACAAAACAATCCCAGAGTTGAGATCAAGATGTTGCAGAAACGGTTTCACATTCTTGCTCGAACTGGCCTCAGCCTCTACTCATCTCCAGCATGCAGAATAAAATAAAATTAAATTAAATTAAAAAAAAAACATGGCTCGGTCGACCGAGCAGGAGCACTCGGTCGACCGAGTGGTCGGCTTCTCGGTTTCTGTGCAGCAGCTTTTCTCTAGGATGAATTGTTATTTGTTTTCTGCTGATGCCTCTCCTTTTATAACCTGTTTAGCCGACTTAGGGTTTAAATCTTAAACCCTAATAAAATAAAATGAAGATAATTCCAAGTCTATCCTTTCTCTTCTTCTGAACGCAAATCTGATTGGTTGGACGCCCGTTTGCTGCTCTGGACGCACGTCCAAACTTTGTAAAATCTTCATTCCAACTTCGACTTGCATCCTCTTCCTTCCATTTAATCTTCAATCAAACATATTTTCAGCTCATTCCTTGCCATGCAAATTGTACCTACAAGATAATAGAAATGTGCAAAATATAGAAACGTATATATTGATGAAAAATCACTAATAAAATCACGTAATAAGCTCGAGTTTGCACTTTAACCGTTTCAATACGCATTCTTGCAATATTCCATTTAAACCCTCACTTTTCTATAAAAATTAATACAACACGAAGGAAATTGCTACGAAATAATATCATATATATCGTAAAAATCACCGTTAACAACTAGAAATCGGGCCAGGCCGGAAGGATCCATCGCAGAGGCATATGTGGCTAACGAGACCTTGATGTTTTGCTCGTTGTATTTTTCGGGAAATGAGACAAAGTTCAATAGGCCCGAAAGGAACTGGGTTGAGAACGAAGATACAATCAAGAACCGTATATCAGTATTCAAGACTCCTTTTCGATAAATGGGATCGATGAAATGCTTGACATTCAATACTAATTTGAGAGAGAAGGTTCAGTGGTATGTCTTGCAAAACTGCCATGAGATCGATGAATACCTCATGTAAGTGAGCAATCCAAACTTAATTCTTTTGTTTTTTATAATTTCATTAAAGCTAACTAGTCTTCTACACATGGAGCAGTGAACATCGTACCAAACTGTCAAGTTATTGCACGAGTGCACCGTCAAGAATTTACTGATTGGTTTAATTCGAAGGTACAAAATAAAGCTTCATACACTTATTGTGCACTTTTATGAGCGTTACATAAATATTTATGTATGGTACATTATACAGATGATTGTATTGAGTAAACAAAACCCATCAGACTTGAATGACCAATTGTTAGCACTTTCCACCGGATCTTTTTCAACGGTCAAATCTTATCACAGTTGTGTGATGAATGGTGTCAGATTCAATGCACAAAATCGGGATCGCACATGCACAACTCAAAACAGTGGGGTTGCTGTCAAAGGGACCGAAGGCACTACATGGTATGGAGTCTTAGAAGACATATATGTCGTAAGCTATCCGAATGATAACAACGTTGTTCTTTTCAAATGTACATGGTTCGATACCAGTCCAGCTAAGAAGGGTGTCCGTGTATATAAGAATAAAACAAGTATACGCACTACAAACACCTGGTACGAACAGGATCCATTCATTCTTGCTTCACAAGCAGAACAAGTGTTCTACATATCGTTGAGCATTTTCAACACTGTTGAGCATTTTCAACACCGTCATATCGTAGACGCACCAAATATTAATGGTGATGTGGTTGTTGATGATTTGGTAATCGACGAAACAACCCACGGAAATTTCCGACTTGTTGAATTGCCACCGATGGAACCGTTCTACATGAGTGCAAATGATGTAGAAACAGATGTTGATGAAAACGATGATAACGATGAAAACGATCGCGATCAAAATGAAAATGATGACAATAACGAATATGCTTCAACGGATTGCGATGATGATAATAACTGTGTAGATGATGACATATACGACTTGATCCCACCAAACTATATATGCAAGTGATGATGAATGATGCTATAAATATAATATTCTTTTAGTAAGTTCATTCAAATATACTTGAATTTAAAAATTATATAATACTAGTGCTTTACTTATACTACATCAACATAAATGTGTTCTTTATATCAATTTTTTTATTATATTCAAATATTTGATGGTGAATGGCTTGCGCGGGATCGGCAGGTGGTTCTCAGCCACCGCACGAGCATCCATTTAGGCTACCGGGCCAATGCGAGGACGATAATTACTTAACTTTCATTTTTTTTCTAGTATGATTATTCTTATTTCGTTGAATTAACATTGACACCGATACTACAGATCATATAGCTGATAATGAGTATGAGGAATTCATACCATCACCTCCATCCCCGAAAAAGAAGCGGGGTGAACGTGGACCTGCAAAAGGTATCACCGTCCAAGCCCTCAAGAGAAAGTTAGGGGGCTTGATTCCTCTTATATGGGATCCTAGATTTCCAAGTGTTCAAAAGGCATTGGGAAGATACGCGAAGGATTTTGAGTCTGAGACATGGAAAGTCGTGAGGTCCCATGTTCCCTGTTACACCCCGACCTGGAAAAAGGTGGAAGACCGACTTAAACAATTGATTTGGGAAGAACTTCGGGTACTTAGCTAATCAAATTGTTAACACTTTCAAATTGTAAGAGTCAAACATATTAATTTAGAAACCAATCGTTTCACTTCTTGTGTTTTCAGGCATCGTTCCAACCCCTTGAGCCTATTCACCGCGCTGCCGTGCTTAAAAGCGCCGGTACTTCATTCAGAAAATGGAAGGCTAGACTAAGGAAGGCTGTAGATGAACACGACAACAAGGGGTTGCCAGGGCCTTGTCCCCGACCCAGGGATGTGTTTTCACAGCAACAATGGGACGTGTTTCTCCGCCACCTTAGTACTGCTGCTTTTAAGGTAAAGCTTTTATTCCATTACATGTGTTACGTAGATTCGATTATTATTACTTGTTACTGCTTATATATAATACAAAAGTACTATTTTTTTGCAGACTAAATCTGATCAGAATAAGAAGAATCGCGCCGGGAGTAAATATGTAGGCCGCCAAGGACGAACGCCTATGGCCGTAGTTCGATGGGATATGTTAAGAATGGTGAGTATTAGGAAATAAATCCCTATGACTTCATTTTTTTTTGAATTTTCATAACTAATACTTTTGTTTTTTTCAAGGGTAATGTGAGTCTGAGCGAAGATCCTTTGGGGCAGGATCCTATCCATGTATGGGCGAGCAAGCATAAGAATGCTGACGGTTCGTTTCTCAACAGTGATGCGGAGGCTGCTTATGTAAGTGATATACGTTGTATATATTTCAATTCAATACGTTCACATTTTCCTTATATTAACTGCCAACGATATATGTTGTGTTTAGAGGAGGCTGAAGGATTGGCGTAATATGATTGCACCAGGTCGACCGATGACTTTTGAAGATGAGGAGGCAATCTTTCGGGGAGCCTTAGGAACAAGGCGAGATTATTTGATTGGCCTTGGCCCTACGCAATCTTCCACCATATCCAATTCATCACAATCGGCCCGGTCTTCAGCATCGTCATCTTCTTACCACCAAGGATGCAATATGCAGATTGAAGAACTTAGATAGTCTCATGATCAGTTGGTGAAGTTAACCAAAAAACAAGAGAATAGAAACAAAAAACAAGGGGCTCTTCTCAAATTGTTGCTGACTAATCTTAAGACTAAGGAACCGGATATGCAAATAGAGGTCAGCTCATCATCTTCCGATGAAGATGAAGACGATTCTGAAGATGATTCTCAAGTTGATCTTGACGATGATGCGTAGACATTGTAGAGGAAACTATTCTTACTTTTGGAAACATTACACAACTTTGTATTTTACGTAACATTTTTTGTTTATGCATTTTTTTTTTATAAATCCCCGTTTATAAATACATATGTTATTGATTTTGGAAAAACATGATTGGATTGATTTAATAGCATGGGAGGCCATGCAAAAATAAAAAAAAATATTTAAAAAAAAATAAATATTTAAAGGGACGACATATGTCGTCCCAACAAACATTTTTATAAAATAAATAAAAAAAATTCGTATTAAATTTTATTATGAAAAATTTTGTTCAAGATTATATTTTATTATGTAATATTCCGATTTTTAGAAAATGTCGTCGTCCCAAAAAACGTGTCATTTTTTTTTTTCCAAAATATGAATATTATATTTATATATTATGGATTAAGTTTAAGAAAAAAAAATATATATAACTATTGGGAAGTTATTCGGAAAAAATAAAAATAAAACTTCCTAGCAAGTGGGAAGTTGTCAAAAAAAGCCAAAACATAAAATAAGTTCGAAGTTGTTTTCTCTCAAAGTTAGAAAAAAAAAAGGAATATCTCAAAATTCTCAGAAGATTCTTAACAATTTTGTCAAAAAAGCCAATCAAAAAGAGAATCGAATCAACAAAGTTAGAAAAAAATGCAAAAGGCTACGAGTTGGTACCAAAAAGCTGAAGAATAGAAAGGTATCAGATTTTTCCCTAAGTTTGGGAATCTTCAAGTTTTAGCCTGTTTCTGAAGTTTAAGTTGTTGAATTCGTAGTTCTGGTCGTTTAGAAACCCTTGATCACGATTAATCCTAGTTTAATTGTTGATTAAATAGGTTTTTGGGTTGTAGAATTTCTAAGGTTGCAGTTGCTTGGAGATCTTGCCTTGGTTTGCTTTGGATCCAAGTAATAGGGTTTTCATATTGAACTCTTACTGTTTTATAATGTTTGGTAGTTGTGTGGTAGTGAACTGGTGTTGTTTTGCTGCATATTTTATGTTATATTTGATGTTAAAGAGTTAGAAACCTGTTAGAAATCGAAAAGTGCAGAAAAATTCAGGTTTTGGGCGGTACTACCCTTTTGGCGCACGCCAAAGGGCTTCAGTGTTAGGAAATCTACGCGGGAACGCAGCGGAATTTAAAATTTTGATTTCCTTTTACCCAAGATCGACTTCGTTTAAGCAATAAACAAATAGATAGTAGACGGTGGTTACCTTGGTTGATCCAAAAGATCGACGCTTTGACCGTCTAAGGAGAGTAGTTCGCATAGAGCCGCCCAAGTGTTCGGCCTCTACCGCTAGTCCACACGAACGACCCCCGCCGGAATCCCATCATGGATTGCTATTGGAAAACTCCGGTTGCTAGACCGGCCTTTTTCCCTTCTCTCCAACTCTCTATAGGATGCTCTCTATTTTACACAAGAACTATTAGCTCTTGGAATTATGATACACAAAAGAGCTTGACACCCACCTCTTATTTATAGTGGTTGGGGCGCCCCTATCTAGTGTGGAGGAGAAGAAAACCTTTTCCCAATAAAAATAAGGAAAATATAATTGATTGATTTATCTCATTTATTATAATATCTCATATTAAATAAATCTAAGATATTGTCAATATCTTATATTGAATATTCCCAAGATATTGTCAATATCTAATATTGACTATCTTTATTTTATTACCATAAATCAATTTACACACGCGTATATATCACATATATATAACACACATAAATCTATTAATATATATCAAATATGAACACTATGGTGCGCATGCAAATGCATGCAAATCCAATTTGCATTTAATACACACACACACGCATGCATTCACAATGTATATATATATTATTTTATCTTATTAATATCTAATATTAATAATAGGTAATATCATTAATTAAATTGCACAATCCAAGTGTATCTTATACACATTAAATGTGGCGCCCCTTTGACCAACAAATTGGCTTCCGGAATATTCTTTAATTAATATAATTAATATCTTGTATTTTATTTATTCATAATAAATAAATAACACCATATTAATTTACCAATATAAGCTTTATAGTACGAGATAAATTCTTTCCTTATTTGGTTATCATCTATAACCACATTTTAATCCGGCTAGATGTTCTTATGTGTGTGACCCGATAGGCTTCCGAATATGTTGGCCGTAGACACAAAGTGCAAATTACGAAAATGCTCTTCATGCCTAACGATCACGGGATAGCGTCTAGCAACACACCGTGACCCCCAATCATCGGAAGAGTCAAATGCAATGACTACTACCTTTCATGTGAAACAGTTACCGTGTAACTTACAATCCTATCGCTGTAATAATATCCATACGGTCGTTAGTCGAGTGTCAAAACATCAACGGCCGTATCTTATAATCTGATATCAAGCTCTCTCAAAGTAACTCGTTTACTCCCACTTTGCAAAGATTCACGAGAGTAAGACATTCCTTATAAGAAGGCCATTTCGGATATTCGATCCCAATCATAGGATACGCGATTCCCGGACGACCAATCATGTATACTCCGCATGCTTCGATCATACCCAATCACTACCGCATGATCGCCCCGTGGCTAGGGAAACCTCAATAGTGTCAAAGCATGATAATCCACACCGTGATGCCATGAAGACTCCGGTCAAAAGGATAATTACACAACCGCCACATAGTGTGACACTTATCCGTGTAAGTGGGTCGATCTAACGTACGCATTCTCTAATACACGTCCACGTACGGTCCAAGTGTCTCTACACTTTGATAGACGAGATCTATCCCCGCCCTAAAGACAAAGACATCTAATACGTGCTAGTCCGTTTATACTATCAATGCCCCGTTTAATAGTACATCACCTAGAGACATTTAAGTATCAAACTTATTAAAGTGATTAGAGATCTCATCAACCATAATCGCCTATCATGGTTTCTCTATCACAGTTTAATACTAAGGACGTTATCATATAACAATTCACAATTGGTTCTTTAAAAGAACATATATATGACAACAGAAAAGCCATTTAATATATGTATAAACATAAAGAAATAGTAGAAATGATCCGACCCGGTCGGATCTGGTCCAACCCGATTGGGTTCAGGACACTATTTCAACAATCTCCCACTTGGCCTAAAACCAATCACTCGCACACACAAGACCAAGTTGAAACACAAGAATCTCATGCAATACTCGCAACCAGCCCTAGCCATAAACGGATCACTATCTGTGGGGACTCAGACTATCTTCATATCATGTTCCAAATGACCAAGTCAAAGGAACCGCCTCAACACACACACGAATCTCTAACGAGACCCTGGTCATTGCTTCAAGCAATAAATCCACTTACTATATCGCCTATACGTAAAAGGTGGAAGAACCGTATAAGGTTCAGGAATGAACCTTCTAGATCCATGTACTGCTCCCGCTGCGCCTCTAAGGCACTACTGTGTTTTGGCCTAGTTGTAGAATTTACAGTGACCCATAGCTAAGAACATTTCCAGCTCACTGTATCACTTATTCAAAGTGATTGCAAACCCAGACAGTAGCTCCCACTCGCCTTCATAAGACTCAGGATCTACGTCTGTATATCTACGTTTATTTAATTCCAAGTTTCAATAAACTAGGAAACTTTCCTTAACTTGTTTAAGGGTATTCTCAACCTTCACCAGATCTACTTTCATACTTGCTCATGACTATTCATGGAGTATGAACATCCGGCATTACCTATAAGATGGTTCCTATCGCAGTAGCGAATGAAACCTTCCATAAGCATCATCTTTCACCTCATCTTAGGACCAATGTCCTAACACAGATAGATCTTGCGATCTATGCTAAACTTCTTTTAGCATCACATCTATATAGGTAAACTATAATTTAACAGCAGTTAAATCTATCGCTATAGATTCTTATTTCCAAAATAAGAACTGCCAATCCAAGTGCTTTCGTAAAGACCTTGAACTACCAAACATTAATTGACTGTGACATGGGGTATTAATTCTTGAGAGAGATATCCAATACCTTACTCAAAAATCGTAACACACTCCCACTATCCTTCTTGCACATTGGCATATCCTTCTTTTGACTAAATCAAACTCCTTTGATTATCAAACAAAGAAATCGTCTAGAGAAACTTGTTTGAGTCCATAAATGGATCTCATGGGCTTCCATATCATGTTATCGTCTATGAACATCGAGCTGTCTGCCCAACTTCTTCAACACTATCATATAGTCATGATACAAAGTTACAACAAGTATTATCTGAATAGAACTGGGCTCAGCCTTACGGGGACATTCCCTCTAGGTAAGACATACTAGGTTCACAACCTGGTTGTCACTGATGGAATCTAATTCAGATATTATGGCTCCTAGCCATATCTCTCAATCTTGCCTCTCAAACATTCTTTCATAAGTCGTGAGATATTCATTCATCAAGATGAATATACCAAAGAAACTTTTCGTGCTTTAAGGTTATCCACGACTTACGTAACTTTTGTGTGCACTGAGCAGTGTTATACACCTCATCGCTATGCGGCGTCTGCTCATGTTCCATTGGTTGAATATATCTTTGTGGTTCTCAAACTCTTTTGAGATCTGATTCACTCCCACTGTTTCTTTTGGAAGAAACACTTCCTTTAGAAGACAGCATGTTTGGAGACAAACATTTTGCTCCGCGGACAAGTAAACAATATCAAGCGTACTTGCTAAGATATTCCACAAAGTTGCATATGTCGTACTAGGCTCCAAGCCTTTCTGACTTTGCCTGTGACAACTTCAAATCATCGGTTAAGATAGATTCAACATTATCCTCTTCCATATCTAATATGGAATTTATTCAACCTCTATTCTTTGGAACTAGGTTAAGTATAAGGGCACTATCCCGAAACGGGTAAGGGATACTTCGCATGGCTTGCGTCACACCTTTATCATATAAAGTGTTGTTACCATTTTGCGTATCCCAAAGATGGTATTCTTCAAGGGAAGAATCTTATTCCTTTTCAGACGACTTCTGAAACACCCTTCAGGTATTAATTACTTAAATCCAATTGAAGATTAATTCCTAAGTAGCTCATCAATCTCATATTCGTACTAGCTCGAACTTTTCGGGCTTTCCGAATTGTCGTACTTCAATAAGTACATTCAACTATTTCTAAAAATAGTCATAGAGATTAACAAACAATTATTTGTAGCATTGATTGTCATAAGCCAACAAACATCAATATGTTTAGGCTTTAGACAATTTTTCTAGATTTTATAACCTTTTCTTAAAAGGGTATTTTAGTCCTCTTTGGATAAGATACGTATAACCCACATGATTCATAATCATGTGGTTTAACATCATCGAATGACGTTTAATTACACGCTTCCCATTCCATGAGACGTGTGCTAGAACAACCACAAATATTAAGGATAACAGCCATACAAATATTTAGTTGAGATCTCATCACATATATCAACTATATAGTGACATCAATCTAGTATGTTAGATTCAGTGACCTTTCAACTTTATCGGAATAACATTTATTTTTTACAATTGAATATGTATACTAAATCCTAACAAATAACTGAAAGTATGTTCTTCATAAGAACCGGAACATAATAACATTTATTTAGTTCCCTTATCATTTTACTAGATCCAGAATGTGGTAAGTGTTACAACGTTTGCTTCACCTTCCATATCTGTATTAACCTTTCCAATTTAATCACACTCGTAAGATATCATATATCTTAGAGTTGACTTGAACTTAAATAGGTTTATCTCAACTCACTTGCCTAGAATAGAAACTTCAATAAGTTCTCTATTAAAGCACATGCCCTAACTTTCCTTTTCAATCCTTTAAGCACTTGAAAAATGTTTCTTATTGTAGTCTTCATAAGACTTAAGAAAGATCACAAGAGCTATGTCTTTGATTACCTTTCATAAAGAAAATCTAAATTTTATTAAATAGTTTATTTAACCTTTTGAATCGTATTCAAAACATTGACTATTTAATTAACCTTAAGCAATGATAAAATTAAGTCGATACTTAAATCTTACAATTTTGAAAACAACATTTCCAAAATTAGATGTGGTCATTCTTATCCAACGTTTGAATTAATTGTCATCATATGACTGAATGATCATATTGGATCGTATCCAATAAGCTACTGTTTTTCTTTAATAATTAAAGTATTGGAGGACTCCATCAAATATGTAGTCTCCTTAACTTTAGCTACTATAATGGGATTGCTCGTGTTATTGCTTTATTTTAAAAGGATTAAAATTTACTTAACCATTCTTGAGAACGTTTCTCAAACAGTCAAAATTTGGTTTTACTAATCGAGAATAAAACATAAATATAAAGTTTGCTAAAACTACAACATAAAAATGAAGATAAAAGAGTGTTGTTGTCTATACACGCAAAATCAAATATGGTCTTTGGGATTATGATTTTGCTCCCACTAGTCAACTACTCCCTATTGACTTTCAAGAATTTTTTTATCAAAATTCTTTAGTGGCTGGAATCCTATCTAGTTGACTCGATCCCCGACGTGGGCCGATCGACCGGGTCAATTTCGACGGGTAGGTACTTCTTACCAATCGCGTCCAACGCGACTTCCAGTGGTTTGACTAGTCAACTCTTTGACAATTCACATCGTCTATGTGATAGTCAACCGTATGTCTCTAAAATCAAACGGTCCTGACGTGGGCCAATCACCGCAAGATTCTTAGTCGAGTCGTAACCCAAGTATTCATGAGATCTCATAACGATCATATCTCGATAATGACGATATACCCGTGGTAGGTCAACTCCCGACGTGGGCCGATCAGTTGGATCCGAACAAGGGCTCTTCACCGTCACTATAATATTGGGAGACATATTATAACTCGATTTTTGTTGTGGGAGTAATTTTTAAATTAATTCACTTAATTAATTTCGAATTAATTCTCTTAATTAATTTATTACGGTCTCATCAAATATATCTATCTCTATAGACATACATCCTACACATTTATCTAGATCGTGCCTAGTCATGCATCTATCGTATCATATAAATACAAGCACAGAATAAATAAATGCGTAAAGTAACCGGTATGATCATGGACTTTTCCTAGGTGCGGTTTCGAATACAAACTGACGAAACCGCGGGTCACAATCTAAGGGTAGCCGCAACCGCCAATAGGATCTTTAATGCTCCATTCTCCAATGAGATCTTTATTTTCGTCTTTCTTTGGTCTCATCTTCTGCTCCATTCTTGTTACATTTGATTCTATCTAATAAAATAAATACACCCGCCGGAAACAGGGGGGAGCTTACGGGAATGGGATAAAATGCAGAAAATAAACTAGGTCACGTTCTTCATAACGGCCTAGGACAATTTTTAAACCAACAGAAAAATTAAATCATTCACATCTATCCTCTCGGTCGAGTCCATGATCAATCGGGGTCCATATAATCATATTATATCTACTATATCTAATCCATACAATAACAACTAATGAAAAAGATAAAATTAAAATTTAACTACTTGCGTCTTAATTAATCAATTAACATTTAATCTATTAATAATTTTATTCAATCAATTAACTAATTAACATTTAATTAATTAAATGATTTTAATCGAAATAAAATTAACGATTAATTTTAAACCGATTTTAATTTTAATTTTAATTAATTAGAACTATTACAAAATAAATCAAAATTAAAATTATTTCTCTTTTGTTTCTTTCCTTTTGATTCGTAATCAAAATGGATGCCTTTGGTTTCCTAAACCAAATTTGGCTTAGGCAAGCTGCCACTTTCCAAAATCAAAATTTTGTAAGTGGCCAGACTTCTAGCCTTTTACAAATCAAATATTTGAAAAGTGCTGCTTTGCCTATTCCAAATCAAATATTTGGAAAGGCCAAATAATTTTGGTTTAGGCCTCAGCCACTTTCCAAAATCAAAATTTTGGAAGTGGCTTTAGGCTAGCCTTTTTCCAAATCAAATATTTGGAAAGGGCCTAGCCTATTCCAAATTAAGTTTGGAAAGGCCATTATTATTTTAATGCCATGTAAGCATCCCAACGCCCAAACTATTTGAACCATTGGTTACCCACACGACACAACTAAACAAAGGAGATATCAATCACAACTATGAACCATATTGAATCACAAAACACACAAAACAAAAGTTTGGAGATCCGCCGCATTGACCGGCCGATTTTGCCGGCGCAGCGTGCCGCCGCCGCCGCCGCCGCCGGGGGTGGTGCCGCCGCCGGTCGGCCGAGCACCACCGGATCTCGTTTTTTTTTTTTTCGTGTATCAATTTTGCAAATCAAAAAATCTTTCATCTTTTAATTACGTGATTTAAACGATAAAATTAACTACGCATAATAACATGCTTATTGCTTAAGCTCGAAGCTCTCTCCGATACCACTGTTAGGAAATCTACGCGGGAACGCAGCGGAATTTAAAATTTTGATTTCCTTTTACCCAAGATCGACTTCGTTTAAGCAATAAACAAATAGATAGTAGACGGTGGTTACCTTGGTTGATCCAAAAGATCGACGCTTTGACCGTCTAAGGAGAGTAGTTCTGCATAGAGCCGCCCAAGTGTTCGGCCTCTACCGCTAGTCCACACGAACGACCCGCCGGAATCCCATCATGGATTGCTATTGGAAAACTCCGGTTCTTGTACCGACCTTTTTCCCTCTCTCTCCAACTCTCTATAGGATGCTCTCTATTTTACACAAGAACTATTAGCTCTTGGAATTATGATACACAAAAGAGCTTGACACCCACCTCTTATTTATAGTGGTTGGGGCGCCCCTATCTAGTGTGGAGGAGAAGAAAACCTTTTCCCAATAAAAATAAGGAAAATATAATTGATTGATTTATCTCATTTATTATAATATCTAATATTAAATAAATCTAAGATATTGTCAATATCTTATATTGAATATTCCCAAGATATTGTCAATATCTAATATTGACTATCTTTATTTTATTACCATAAATCAATTTACACATGTGTATATATCACATATATATAACACACATAAATCTATTAATATATATCAAATATGAACACTATGGTGCGCATGCATGCAAATCCAATTTGCATTTAATACACACACACACGCATGCATTCACAATGTATATATATATTATTTTATCTTATTAATATCTAATATTAATAATAGGTAATATCATTAATTAAATTGCACAATCCAAGTGTATCTTATACACATTAAATGTGGCGCCCCTTTGACCAACAAATTGGCTTCCGGAATATTCTTTAATTAATATAATTAATATCTTGTATTTTATTTATTCATAATAAATAAATAACACCATATTAATTTACCACTATAAGCTTTATAGTACGAGATAAATTCTTTCCTTATTTGGTTATCATCTATAACCACATTTTAATCCGGCTAGATGTTCTTATGTGTGTGACCCGATAGGCTTCCGAATATGTTGGCCGTAGACACAAAGTGCAAATTACGAAAATGCTCTTCATGCCTAACGATCACGGGATAGCGTCTAAAGCAACACACCGTGACCCCCAATCATCGGAAGAGTCAAATGCAATGACTACTACCTTTCATGTGAAACAGTTACCGTGTAACTTACAATTCTATCGCTGTAATAATATCCATACGGTCGTTAGTCGAGTGTCAAAACATCAACGGCCGTATCTTATAATCTGGATATCAAGCTCTCTCAAAGTAACTCGTTTACTCCCACTTTGCAAAGATTCACGAGAGTAAGACATTCCTTATAAGAAGGCCATTTCGGATATTCGATCCCAATCATAGGATACGCGATTCCCGGACGACCAATCATGTATACTCCGCATGCTTCAGTATCATACCCAATCACTACCGCATGATCGCCCCGTGGCTAGGGGAAACCTCAATAGTGTCAAAGCATGATAATCCACACCGTGATGCCATGAAGACTCGGGTCAAAAGGATAATTACACAACCGCCACATAGTGTGACACTTATCCGTGTAAGTGGGTCGATCTAACGTACGCATTCTCTAATACACGTCCACGTACGGTCCAAGTGTCTCTACACTTTGATAGACGAGATCTATCCCTCGCCCTAAAGACAAAGACATCTAATACGTGCTAGTCCGTTTATACTATCAATGCCCCGTTTAATAGTACATCGGCCTAGAGACATTTAAGTATCAAACTTATTAAAGTGATTAGAGATCTCATCAACCATAATCGCCTATCATGGTTTCTCTATCACAGTTTAATACTAAGGACGTTATCATATAACAATTCACAATTGGTTCTTTAAAAGAACATATATATGACAACAGAAAAGCCATTTAATATATGTATAAACATAAAGAAATAGTAGAAATGATCCGACCCGGTCGGATCTGGTCCAACCCGATTGGGTTTAAGACACTATTTCAACATTCAGCACGCGCCAAGGGTGAACAGTGTGTGATCAGGATGCTTCAGAAGATTTTAGCGCACGCCGATGGCTTTAAGCGCGCGTCGAGAGTGAAGCAGAAGCAAAACATATTGTTTTGTCTGTTTTGGCGCAAGCCGAAAAGGCTTGACACACACAACACTGAGCAGAATGATATACAAGGTTTCTGATGTGCTTCAGCACGCGTCAAAAGGTCTGTTATGTAGGTTTGGGTTCCCGAGACCCCGAATTGAGTTTTGGTTGTTTTTTCTTGACTTAATAACCCTAAATAAACTTAACAAAGCCATGATTAAGTTTCTGATGCATTTAGTTTCGACACCGAATGGATTCTTCTAAGAGTTGAAGTTCAGGACCGTCGGAAGAACATGAATGGCCTTGTGTTTTGATGGATGATTATCCATAAATGTCTATGTATGTGGTAGGCTTGTTAATGTCTGGTTGTCTAAATGGGGTATTAGAAGTGCTAAGTGAGTTTTTTTCTTGAAAACACTTAGGTGACTAGTTACTTAGTGATTAATAACATATATACTTGTGTAGTTAAAAGCATAAACATCAATGTTATTCTTGGTAAGGCACAAGACAATATCACGATATGTGATGTGGTCAGATAAATTGAATAACTCTTGGTCCTTGAGAGACCCCGTGGCTCCGTTTGGGTCCTCCATTTGAGAGACCCCAAAATAATGAAAGTAATGATTATAAGGTTGAGGTACTTAAAGTTTGAACACACACACACATGATTGGTGAGAGAAATCGGGACTAGCCCGAGGCTAATTGATTAATATTATGTATGTATCGTTAAATGATTGGTGAGATTGCAACCATCTTCTCGGTGAGCAAGATCCGAAACCAAACGTAATGCTCTTGAATACACACACTATGTAACAAAGATAAGCTAAGCTAGAAACAAAGTAGGATCCTCACGACATGTTGATGAGCATGAAGTGAACCATAGAGTTTGAGTTGTGTTCATAAAGATAATCTCTAATAATAATAAAACGTTTTCCTTTCATTATAAAGCGTAATTGTTCAATAGCTTCTACCTTTTACTAAATACGCTTTATATATACTTACCTCTGTTGCAAGTTTGTGTGTTGTTTGTCTTGAGAAGACATAAAAGTTAAGCCGGATTATGATAAGTATGAGGACGAGGTTTGATATGCAACGCTATGGAGTTTACTATGCTTTATTTATCTTGTTAAACTTTGTTATGTGTACCTTTTATCTTCAAGATGTGTTGTACATTGTTTCGACATCTTTTTAAGACTTGTTGTAAGATAAGTACCTGTGGTTTGATTTATAAGTTGTACCGTACAATGTAAAATAATTCGTCGTTGTAATTCCCCTTTTTCTACCTTTTAAATTGGATGACATTGTAATTCTTGTATCTTTCACACAATTTTACCCGAGTCTCTTTAGCTTCCGCGTTGCTTAACTCGATATGATAACGTAGATGCTTACGTATAATGTTAGATTTATTTAATGTTATATGCGCCGAAATTTCTTTTTCGGATAAGGACTCGATATCCGGAAACGGGGCGTTACAAAAGCAACCCAACTAAGTTCAGCCGTAGTGTTAGCTACAGATTTGTATTTCCAGGAGATAAGGTTGAGACCGAGGTATACAAGATACTAAGATAGAGCAAGTGTACTTGCTAGTAAAATCGTGATAGTAAAGTGACCGTCAAATGCGTATACCAGCCTAACTTAGCTAGTCTGACCATTTTCACATAGGATTGCATGTGAAGGCCTAACCGTTTCAACGGAAGCGGATCCCCAACGGTATAAAGAAAGCAGTACAATTTGCTGTGCACTTTTTCCTTCCAAATTTTGGACGGAAACACCATTTGGACGGATCCGTCTAAACTTGGACAGAAATGATGCACAGCAAATTGTATCGCTGTATTTGTACCATCGGGGATCGGGGTCCGATTTCAACCACAAATTTAAACTCGCACCTTTAATTTTATATATTCTCCTATCAAGATTTGCATTCATACAGAAAATTATTGGCAAAAAAACACGAGTCAAGAAGAGATTATAAACCAGGCCTTTAGATTCGTCGTCTTTCCGAAACCCCCATCTAGCTATATATGATTGTTATATTTTTCCGGGAAAAGAATAAAAATAAATAAATAGTAAAATATGATGTTGGTATATCCGCCAGCCAGCAAATTTGGTTCAAGATAACTTCCTAGCTTGTCTTGCCAAATGGTGCTCTTAGCTCATTTTCATTTTCATATTAATTTATATTTCGGAAAAAATGAATGGAAAGTGGTTTTATGGTGGTGCTGGACCAAGTAATTGGACCACCATATCATCAATTTGAGAATACATCATTCGTGGTTGATTTTTAAACATAGGGGACCACCAAGTAGGATTTTGTCCTGAACCATAGTAAAATTTGTGATGAATGGAATATACGATCATGTGATATCGACTTGACGTCAAAAGACATCTTGCTCGTATATCATTTATAATTAATGACATTTTTGTCCCATAACCAAACGTTTTATTACATTTTTTGGATATTTAATATTTGACTCATCGTTACACCCATTAACACAAATTTTATTATGGTCCTGGACCAAATCCTAGTTGATGGTCCAATCCAACAGAATTTAAGGGATTTGTGTTGGTCCCCTATGTTTAAAAATCAATCACCAATTACTTGGTCCAGAACCATCATAAAATCACTGATCCATTAATTGTCAAAAAAAAATTTGTAACAAAAATATATATATATTTCAGAAATAAAAAATATTTTATTATTTTTCAATAATAAATAGTAATAAATACATGACACATGATACATGGGCGGATCCAGAAATATTTTTCAGTGAGGTTGTCGGATTGTAAAACTATATTTTTATCCAAAAATTTGTTGCAGTAGAGGTACCATAACCTAAAACGAAGGTTGGTCCTGTGCTAAAAGGAGGCCTAAGGCGGATTGTTTTGATGGGCCTTTTATCTGTTGGTCGATCAGATACGACCGATTGGTTGGTTAGTCAAGTGATACCAGTTAGTCGGTTAGACGACATCGGTTTCAATATATACATATACAATAAAAATTAAAACATAACATAAATCTAATATGTTTTTTTTCATTTGTAACTGGCCGCATATTTTACATTTTTTATATATGCTTCTAATTTCCTTTTGAATCACGTGTGTTCTATTATGACTTTGAACCTTTACTTTTATTTTTTTTACAATTATCACACATTACACAGATTAAATCAATTCAAAATAATTTTTTTAAACATATTATACTAGGAGGGTTGGGATTGATCATACACGAGTTCTTTTGTTTTTTTAAGTAAAACATGTTATTTGGGCTGCCCTGCTGGTGGGCCTACGACGGTCGCCTAGCCCGCCTAATAGATGGGTCGGCCCTGCCTAAAACAACAAAATCCCAAAGGTCACATGACCACATTAAACTAAAAACATAAGACGTTATTCACGCATATATTTTTATCTCTATGAGACTCGACTCCCAAACCTTAGGATTAAAGGTTACAGTGATTACAAATGGGTTAATGCCTTGTTGGTTAAAACATGTATAGTTAGGGAACTGAAATGATAATATTAAAAATAGATGTTAGTTTTGAGAAACTTAAAAAAAAAAAAAAAATAAAGGAATGAAAAATGTAATTATCAGTTATAGAGTAATGATACAAACACAACGGTCATATACACCGTTGATTATGTTAGATTTATATCATGATCAATTCAGACATATATTATAATCAACGCTGGTTCTTTTCGGTTAGCTCGGGGAATCGCCACAGTTAATACTTACTTGTCCGATCCAGCAACGGGTCAAGTAGTGACCGAGTATAATGTTGCTTCTGGGTGGCCCTGCCGCCATCGATATTATTAAACGGGTCGACCGAGTATAACGTTTTGTTGTTCACGATGACGTTGATTATGATATTCATTTTAATCAACGAGTTTCAAATCATAATCAATGAAATAAAAGTATCGCTCTTCAATATGATACGTTGTTTGTCTTTTTACTATTTTAAAACCTTTTCTGATACGTATGTTTGAGCCATTCCGGTGAGCGGTGTTTAAAGATTTGTTCCTGTGTTTAAAGATTTGTTCCTGTTGAGTTTTGTTTGACAAATCTTATGATATGTACGATCGTTGTTTAAATATTGTATCAAGTAATATATACAACTTTCATTTTAAAATATCATACACGATAAATGTATATTCTGTGATAGAGAGTAAAAATCAAATTCTTTAATGTATAGTCACTTATAAGGAGGGCGGTCGTTCCCTTTTGGATCCGAAAAACTACTACGTACACGTTGGTACTGCGGGGGCGTGTTCCCTTTTAATCAAAGCAAGACCACGATTTATTCATCAAAGGCACAAATAGTCATTTCATAGTTGTCTTGGTGTATGTTGACGACGTTTTAGTTATTAGTTCGACCCGGCCGACCCGGCGACCCGGCGGCCGGACCGGCGACCCGGCGGCCGGACCGGCGACCCGGCGGCCGGACCGGCGACCCGGCGGCCGGACCGACGACCCGGCGGCCGGACCGACGACCCGGCGGCCGGACCGGCGACCCGGCGACCCGGCGGCCGGGCGGCCGGACCGGTCGACCCGGCGGTCGGACCGGTCAACCCGGTGACCCGGACGGTTTTCCATCAGCCCAGCTTCTTTTTTTTTTTTTTTTTTCATCGATTTCATTCACATTCAAATTTTCGGTTCTAAAAAAGCTTCGCTTAAATAGTATAAATCTCAAAACATCGAGCAAATTTTGTCAAAAAAAAAGAACATCGAGCAGATCTCTCACAAAAAAAAAAATCAAACAGCAATATGTATTCTTTGTTGTTTTATAGGAAATAATTATTGGTATTTAGGGGTATTTGAACTTTTTTTTACGGTTGAAAACTTGAAGTGAAGATAATGAGTTTGTTTTCATTATGGATTGAATGTATTGCTGTGTTTTTTAGGAATGTATGAAATTGTAGCAGTAGCTACAACACTTACCTAAAGAAAATTCTAATTATTTGCGCTTTAACTTGCACAACAGATAATCATTTGAGGATTTTATGTTGTCTAATTTGTAATTGTGTTTGTTGGAGTATTTTGAAAATAATTATAGTTGTTATATTTTATTTTATTTTTATGTTTTGAATATTCAATTATATATTTTAAGTATATGATGTAACCCACCGGTTGAACCACTGACCCACCGGTTGAACCACTAACCCGGTGACCCGATGTCTTTTCCGGGTCAATGACCGGGCCGGGTCTGATAACTATGGTTATTAGTTATTATGGGAAATTAGGGATAAGGACACAATCTGGAATATTATTAAGCAACAGGACAACTACATATTTTTTATAGGGAGAAGGATAACCGCATAATTTTTATAGCGAGAAGGACAAACAAATGAATCAGAATCGGTGAATCTCCCTAGTGAATCCCGAAATCGAGTGAATTTGGACAAGAAATTTTGACAATGAATCCCGAAAATCGGTGAATACCGACAACGAATTTTGAAAATTAGTGAATTTCGACAATGAATTTCGGCAGTGAATTTAAACAGTGAATTTCGAACACAAGTGAATTTCGATAGTGGATAAATAGTTTTGTCCTTTATGCAAAAGTTTCAAAAGACTGTCCTTCTAATCAATTGATGAAATATTTTTGTCCTTCTTCCTCATTCCCCTTAGTTATTATTAGTCCTTATATAACGTTAAGTCTTTTGTTTTAGCAGTTGTTTTGAATAAAGCATGATTACCGGTAGTTCAACTATTCTTCTTTCTAGACATGAATGTTTATTTGGATTCTAGTATTCATTTCAATTGTTTATGATTTAGTTTGACGACAACGATGTTTGTTTGAGTATTGTTTCGAAGGACCTTGATGGTTTGTTTTTTCCGAGTCTATCGCTTGGCAATTCTTCTGCATTTGTTTCGTTATTCACTCTAATATGACGTAAGATTTATGTCTTACGAAAGATTTAAAGTTTTTTAAAAAATGTCATATACCGAACGTTTCATTTTCTACATAAAGACTCTGTATCCGTGAAATGACTTAACTGGGCGTTACACGGTGTTTCATCTAGGCGTCTAAACGATCCGAGTCGAGTCGAACATTAAGCTTATTTAGCCGAACGTACTTCAAGTTTTACATATTCGAGTCTGAACACGAACTTAACATGACTATCAAACTCAACTTCGATCCCGAGCACATTCAAACTCGAGTCGAGCCTATTCCATTTTAAGTCTTATCGAACCGAACTCTTCAAGCAAAATAAACAACTTCACTCACGAAATCGTTTGAGTCCTTTACACACGTAGCCACATCCGTTACTGCTCTAAATTCTCCCGCGACGTCTGAAATCCAAGCCGCCGCAAAACTCCGTGCAGTTATACTCTGTTTGACGTCTGAAACCTAGCCGTCTTCTCCGATTACTTTGGGTTTTTAATTAGCTCTCAAGGTAAGTTCATCCCTTTTACCTACTCTTTCTAATACGGATTTGTAGAAGCTAAGATGTAAAAGACTTTTGCTGGTTCAATCTACAACTGTGTATATTTCTTTTAAACAGAATCTTGTACTGTGTAAATCTACATTTGGACACAAATTAATATGCTTTTATTAGTAATTTTGCAATTTGGATATTTAGTTAATTTTTAACCATTATTTATGCGGTACCCATAAAATATAGCGTTTGGTTAAAGAGCGGATTATTAAATTGATCCATTTTTATTCATGTTTTGCCTCTTCAGTCTGTCAAGAAATGCTTGTGGAAATCTAGTTTTTCCACAGTGAAATGGCTGTTGTGGAATTAGTTTGGAAACCCGTTCGTGATTCATATGCTCTGTTTCTTTGATTGGGATTGACATGATGAGTTATTTTGGTTGTGTTTTGGGTTTAAATGCACAAGCTCTTTGCTTTTTGTTAGTGCTTTTTGTATATGGTGTAACGGGCATGATATCTCCTATTGTCCACATTGTTGCAGTCATCATATGATGTACCATGTCAACTTTTTTTTTTTTAAGACTTCAAAGATTTTGGTAATATGATGGGGACACATGTCTTAACACGGTTAATGCAAAGCGTGTTGCCACACCATGTGCAATAGGGTATTCAAGGAAATGACTTTGAGAATTAAAATTATGTTTTTCAAATTTAACTATTTACTTTTAAGTCTTTTGGATAGTTTTGGGACAAATGTAATGGTTTCGGGGAAAAATAAGGTTCAGGTATACATTCTGTTGATGATAGCTTCTGGTCGTATTCAGGTTTCAAATACTTGAACAACCAGGGTAATTTGGCTGCACAACTAGCATATAAGACATGTTCTGAGCTCATCTTTTGCTTTGCACGTGATATGTAAGTACGCTATACTATAGCTCTAATGCGTTTTACTTAATTCAGTTCATATGCTTTTCTTTGATTTAAATTGGTCCGTTTATAATTGTTCTTCAGAATCTGATAATGTCTTAGCCTAATGATGTTCTTCATATGCCTAATAATATGATCAATCAAAGATATCTGATTTAAATGGTTGACATAATTAACATCAGACTTTCATCATTATAAATGTAAGCCAACTAATCGGAGTGGGCAGTTCAGTTATCAATGCAACAGGGCTTTGTATGTTTATATTCCTTGAATTTGTTGCGGGTGTCTTGCTGTTTTAAGGAAGACAACGATGAGGTTTTTAACAACAGCAACTATCACGCGTGTACTTTACATGTTCAGACATCCACCGGTTTACCATTTAATAATAATAAAGGTTTGATCTTTTTCGTATTACAGTATATGCTGCAGATTATGTGTTTAATGCTATCCTTACATGATTATTGACCGTCTTTGTAGTAGGTTGTTGAATTAATATAAAATAAAATAAAAACCTTTTTCTTATTTTCTTCTGGAATAGAAACTGATAAGTATCTTCTTATAAAACACTTGAATGGTAACAGCATTGTGGGTACAATGTGTATCGTGTTTTTAGTAATTTTATATGTCAATCATATTTCAAACAAGAAATTAACAGACATTATTCCTGATTCCCTTTGATATTTGGAAGTGTCTCTGCAGTCATCAGGAAATTAAGGCATGGAGCCCACGGAGCAAAATGACGATCTCTCCATTGAAAAGCTCAGCCCTGCTGAACCCCGGGAAACCCTCTCCAAGAATGCCCAAAAGAGATTGTTGAAGCAACAGAAATACGAGGCCAAGAAGGCAGAGAAGAAGGCATTTATTAAGGAACAAAAGAAGATGGAAGTAGAACGGAAGAGGAAAGAATGGGAGGAGACACTGGCTAGTTTACAGACCGAGGAAGAGAGAGAAAACCTAAAGCAGTCAAGAAAGGAGTTGAGAAAAGAGAGAATGGATAAAAGATCAGAAGAGAAAGCAAAGAAGACTGAAAGGCTAAAAAATGCTACAGAAAATGGTCAGAAGATAATTGTTGACCTGGACTTTGCTGATCTTATGAGCCATTCAGAACTCAACAGCCTAGTTCAGCAGGTATTACTGATACTTAATCTTTCCCGTGTGAAAAGTACTTCATTTATAGGAAATTGAGATGATCTTTTTATTAGGATGCTTTTCTTTTAGCCTGGGTATTACACCGGTAAACTCATATTATCATTTCTGTTACCATGATTCATGTTCTCTTAAAGTTTTATACTAGTTGTTGTCATGCAGATTATGTATTGTTATGCTGTGAACGGAAGATGTGAATGCCCTGCTCATTTATGTTTGACTGGTTGCCATGGAGAAATGGCAAATCTGCTGCAAAGGCTCCCGGGGTATGAAAAGTGGATTATACAGGAGGAGGATAGGCCATATATTGAAGCATTTGATGAACGGAAGAAGGACTTGGTATATCTTACTGCTGACTCGGATAATACTATTGAAGAACTTGATATTAGCAAGATATATATAATCGGGGGTTTAGTTGATCGAAATAGATGGAAAGGTATAACCATGAAGAAAGCAATGGATCAGGGGATACAGACAGCAAAACTCCCCATAGGCAGCTATCTCAAGTTGACTAGTTCCCAGGTTTTTTTGAATTATCTCGTCCCTCGTGTTATTATTTACATTAATGGCTCATTTTGTTGTGTTCAGACTGGTTTTTCTTTAGTGGCTTTTATAAAACTAATGACTAAAAGTATTTGAAGTAAGATTAGTGATGGATTCAAAGGGGTACAATTACAAGGCTACCAATGAGATAAAGGCTGAACTTTGAGGTTTAAAATGAATTGAAAATAGGAAGTTTTGTAGTCCCAACTTAGAAAGGTTAGTTAGGATTATGACGTTGTTGATGTCCTAATGATTTCTTTGGATGGAATAATTTGCACTAAGACTTCATTGTTGTAGTCTTGCAAGCTGCTTGGCCGGATTTTAGCCTGTACTCTTGTTTGGTAGCGATCTTTGTATCCGATTCGAATCTGCATTGGACACTTACGATAGAAATCATGAAGTTAGATACAGAATTCGGTTATACTATCCATAACCCTGATGTGTTATGAAGAAACCCTGTTAGAAACTGAAGAAAAGCCGCTTAAGAATTCATGAAAAGCTGCCCAAAACGAAGACAACCCACTAAAATTAGTTTATTGGTCATGATAGTTTTATAATGTAAAATTTGGTCCTTTTATTTTTATCTATATTCACATGTTGTATCCTATATTTTTCGAAAACCCCCCGCATGTGCGTGTCTGTACCTCTGCAACCTAGGATCTAACCTGTTTTGACGTCAAGCACAGTGAGTGTGAGGCCCTGATAGATTGATTCATAGCCCTATTGGTAGATGACCTTAGTGGTGCTAATTTTTGAAGCAAGTTATTTGTTTTTGTGTGCAGGTGCTTACCGTGAATCAGGTAATGGAGATACTTCTGAAATATCTGGAAACACGAGATTGGAAGAACGCGTTCTTTCAGGTTATTCCCCAAAGAAAAAGGGGTGAATTGGAGGAAGAAAAGAATCATGACTGTGCTGAAGAGGAGGTAGCTAATGGAGAGAGCAATGAGGAAGATCCCAAGAGGCAGTGCTTAGAGATTTAGATACATGTAAGTGTATGTCAACCAATCACCATTTGTGAAAGGTCAGATTATTCGAGTGATTTTAACCGTTGTCGTAGGAAGATTATATCTACCGTCTGTGTTATGCACCATATCCTTTCATTTACTTTCTCTTTCACCAAAAACACTCATACTATGTGAAAAAGAAAAGAGTAGAAATGGATGCATGTTAGTGGTACAACCTTCCTACGAGGGTTGTATTAACAAGATTTTCTAGATTATTCAGGATAATGTTCTCTTGATGCCTTGTAGTTTCAAAAACATTATCTGAGTAAGGAAATACTATATATTACGAAGGACTATATATGACTTTATTTGGTGGGCATTTTGTATGGAAATTCTGAAGGGAATGATACTTTTTTTTTTGAGGTGAAAAAGGGAATGTGTGAATTTCAATTCTTTACTTGCTTGTGATATCACCTTTTCACATTGATGTGGTATTATCGTTGTATGAAAGACTCCAATTTGACATAGTTTGTATCCTCCCTCCCACCCACCTCCAATGCCTGTGATTATTTATTTTATTATATATATACTAGTGGTAGTTGCCGTGCAAGGCACGGCGATGAACGACCCTGGAAATAGATTGATATTTTTGATATTGAGGTGATGAAATACATTAGACAAAGAAAATTGAATACACAATTTACAGTTTGAAATAAAAATTATCACAGGTACTTGTTACAGGTATAATGACTTCTCCATACATTGAAACTGCTGGTAGAGTTGATTGATCAGCTTTTAGTTGATCGGTTTTGTTACTAATGACCATATCATAAACATTAACTCATAGCACCAACAATGAGCAACGTTGCATTTGCATATTGCATAACCACCGTCAACAAGTCAGATCCACGGTAACAAAATATTGATGAGCTCAATCAGGCAGATACACCTATGAAGGAAGAACCGTATATATTAAGAAAATGCAATAAATACCAAGAAAGACAGTCTTTGGCTAAAAACCGCAACTCACAACTACATTGCACTACACTGATGTTTATATTCCAACTTGATTTTGACATGGTCACACTAATGTGTAACACCTATAAAGTAGAATGGCAAGCTGCAATTCTCAAACGCATTATGTTTGAATATTTGTCTCTAACCTGCTAGCTAGTGTTTTGGCTATTCTAGGAAGACATACAGTCCACTATCATCCGAAAAGAAAGTGATGGCTGCAACCAAGCATTGATGTAATGAAACATAATGGCCTACAAGTTGTCGATCCAGGAACATAGACATGATAATATTAATCAACTCTTCTACATCTAAAGCAGAGAACGTTTACCGCATACACCTACAAGTAGAACAGCAGTCAAATCAGCAAAAGCAAATACAAAAACGAGACATGGGAACTCCCAATCCTCCAAGGTGAACAAATCATAGATTCATCGTTCTAATGAAATAATTTTCTCAAACTTACAACCTCACAAGGCCATTAAAACCCTAGAAAGTTACAAGGGCACCTCATTTGACAACAAAGATCAGCGAATTCGATCCAACTTCTAATGTTTTGAGGTGGTACAAGAGCATATGAGTCTGATAAGATGAAAATGGCCAGAATCAACAAGGACACAAATGCCAATAACAGTAAAAGATACTTTATGAAAATAGAGTGTAAAAAGTGATTTGAATCATCAACAAAATTCATCCAGCGAAAAGCATGCTACCTGTAGATACCTTAAAATCAGAGGATATTTTGGTAACTGCGTCCGATTGAAAGCCATATATCTTAAGAGCTTTCTTTAGATCTAAGAAGCAGGGTAACCACTCGATTATTATGCTAGATGGATCAGCCTGATATTGAAGACAATGAATCGCTTATAACCCGCTTTCTGCAACTAACAACATTTCAAAAATCTAAGATTGTTTAAAGAACCTTGTATTTTGATAGAATGGCAGACCAAAAGCTAGTTGCGGATGTTCTCAAAATTTCCTTCGATGAGTACAACTATGCAATGGAAGCCGTAGATGATTATAAAGAAGAAACCAGAATAAAAGACTGAAGGACTTCAAAATGCATTGAGCTTACACAGACCAACGTCCATTTGCAATAGACGCCTCCACTCGACCAGATAAATATACCAAATCTAAGAGCCACCCTCTTCTCAATAATCCTTGAAGAAAACTTTCACCTGTTACATCATATAACACATTGAAATTTCCATAATCAATGCCTATGCCAAGTTAAAGACAATCTCTACAATGCTACATTGCAATCGCTTTAAATGTGGAGATATATGTAGCAAAAAAAACATTTGAAATTAAACCAAAGCAAAATAACAAAAAAAAAAAAAGTAAAATTTACATGCAACACCTTTCTCAATATCAATTTCAATGTAAGAATTGAGTTTGTGGTCTTTAAAAGACCTCAACAGCGCACAACTTTCTATTTCTGGAAATCCCACAAGGGGGCATGTGTTCTACAAGTCCATAATGGAAAAGAAACACAACAAGATTATTCAGGACAATAATATTACAAAAATCCAAGCCATAAAGCACCAAGCGTCGAACAGCTTACCATTCGATCAAATCGAAGAACAAACATATCTATAATTATATAAAATCAATCCAAAATTCAAATGAATCGAAGATCAAACATATCTGTATCTATATAAAATCAATCAAAAAAGGCTAGACAAAAAGAAGGCGCAACATAAAAAAGCTTACCATTCGATCCTAGATAGTATCCTGTCCCTCTCACAACCAAGCATATATCATCATCAAGCATTCGAGCCCAGAAAAAAAACCATACAACCAAACAGGTGGACCATGCACACATCACACATGCCATTGATTAGTTTATTTTATCATAAATCAAACACTACAGGTAGAGTCTAGCATATGAATTGCTTATTATCATTGCAAATTATCATAAACCATACATTTCAGGTGGAGTCAAGCATATGAAATGCTTATTTTACCATACGCGTATGGGCGTATACACTCTTCGATGCTCATACAAGTTATATGAAGAACAATCGCTCCACAATACTGAGAAAATAAGTAAATACTCCATACCTGTGGAAAATACATGTTGCTATGACCAGTTTCCTTAAACTTAGCATTCAAATATTCCTGCTCACACAAAAAGCTCAAATTAATTCAACGCCAGAACTTGAAAAAAAAAATAAAAATTTCCGAATAAGATTCACACATTGTAAAAAGAAATCGTACTTGAATACCATGATCTAATGTACACAAACATACCAGTAACTCAAATGTCTAGCTGAATCATTGAAATATAAACAACAGCGCTGTAAATAAAAACACACTTTGTGACAAACTAAAAGCCACACGAACTGCTGGATCAAGTGCATAATAGGCCTCGATTTTCGCCCTATAAAGAATGAAGAGAACACAAAAGCATATTAGTGATGGTTTGATAACATTTGAAGCGAATGAATAATGAAAACATGTATGAAGGAACTCCCGTATGAGTATTCCAAAATGTCGAGACACAAGCAAAGTTACCAGTATGAGTATTTGTAACTTGAACATATAAATAATGAAATGAGATGATGATGATATAGGGGTTCTATTGACACACTACTTTTTACTACTAGCACTCTATTACTTCCGGCACCACAAAAAATTACTCCGGCACCACGGTTGTTTTTAATGAACGAAACGTCAGTGGCACTGTTGTTGCTATTGAAAACCAACGTCAGTGACACTGACACTGACGTTGGTGTTAAAAAATGATCGTTAGTGGCACCGACATTTACGTTATAAAAGTGTCACAACTTAGAAACAATAGTGCCACTGACTTTCGATTTTGACTAGCACTGACGTTGGTTTTCAATAGCAACAACAGTGCCACTGACGTTTTGTTAATCAGAAAAAATAATCAAAAAATGGATGCCAATAGTAAAAAAAAAGTGTGCTAATAGAAAACCCATATATATATATTATCGGTATCCTGAGACTAATGCCTGTGGTTATTTAAAAATGAAACAAATTAGCTAAATGTGTTTGAGAAGAGGAGAAAATTATTGGTGTACACTGCTATAAAAAAAACCTTCCTATTTATAAGTTCATATTCATAATTTCTCCTATGTGGAAGAAATTGCCATTCATCAATAGTTCTGGCCAAGAATTGGTTAAGAAAGAATGTCTGTTAATTTCTCAAGAAAAAAACAGAAACCTTTTGCATTCAACTTTTAATTTGGATTAAGGAATTAAATAAACAGCTTCATAATTGGTTCCAAAGTATATATTATTCCAAAGGTAGCTATAATGTGTATAAGTGTAAAAGATATAATTATATAGTTGATTTATATTGTGAATTTGTAGATGGATACTTTTTTATGTGTGTGCCACCGAAAAAAGAATATTAGTTGAACCATGAACTGAACCGTGATGTACTTAAACCGTGAACCGTCGCTTCATGAACCAACGGGTCACCGACCAAACGCATTAAACCGTTTGGTTCGCCGTTTTTTGAACCG
Organism: Gentiana straminea; assembly: GCA_036785695.1. Taxonomy (NCBI): domain Eukaryota; kingdom Viridiplantae; phylum Streptophyta; class Magnoliopsida; order Gentianales; family Gentianaceae; genus Gentiana; species Gentiana straminea. The sequence continues at coordinate 190,622 of JAVUPR010000240.1, read as the reverse complement.
TGATATGACGGCGATGAACCGTAACCGACGGTTCCGAACCGTGGTCGGGTCTAGCCTATGGTTATCGACGGCTACTATTTAGTCACATTATGAAAGGCGAAATTTTTTTATCCATTCCCTTATCACTAATTCCTTCCGAGGATATGCTTATTTGACATTTTTCTTCAAACGGTCTATATTTAGTCCGCATAGGTTATCCCTGTTGGAAGTAGCGCCCGAAAGACAATTTATGTAATTGTTTTTAGAATTAATAAATGACAGATTTATTCTCATCTTATTACTTGCTTCGTGCTTGTAAGTAATACACTACTGAAAACCCCAAGTCGTATCATATGTAGTCATATAACTTAGTGTGTGTCACACGCGAGGATTAAGTTTATGGTGATACACTTGAAATGTTAGTCCGTGGTGAACTTAATCAAAGTGTGGGGTCTATTGATTAAACTGCCATTAATGCGCCCGAAACACTTTATGGTGTGACCGTCTTATCCGGACCGTCGACATTGGTTGTCTAAATGGGCATTTATATATGATGTAGTCATATAGGACTGGACCGATTTAATATGAGTTTCTCATATAATTCCGTGATTGAGAAATCTTATTAAATCACAAGATGATCATATATGTATTAACCTTAATCCTGAAGTGATTACAGACTCCTACTTGTTTCAAGATAGGGTTTGATGTGTTCGTTAAGGATCTCTAAGAGGCGCGGTCCGAATCACTTTCACGTTGACACTATTCTGGAATGAGTGAGAAGTGTGTGTCTCACAGATATGGAATCATTCCTTCCTGCGGGAAGTAGAAAGACAATCCCCTTATTTGTTAATCCTAGAAACCGATCAATCCCGGGAGTTCGTATTGGTTAATGAACAAATTGATCACTAGTGGGTTAATGGTAAATAAGGATAAGATGTATTGGAGAAGGTTTACGGAAATAATCCTACTTCAGTACGGATAGTCTATGGAGGGTTAGATTATATGTAATGATTATATCAATGGACACTTATCGACTCGACTCGGCGTTTTGAGAATAAGTTATATCTATAATCGATAGAGTTCAGTTTCGGATTTATGGTGGCGTAATTCCGGAATTAATAAGTTGAGTAGAAATATTCCGTTCGATGAATATTTTATTCAATTTATTGTAGCTACTGGTTATAGGTCAATGGTCCCCGGTTTGGCTCCTAACACGCGAGTGTTTTCTCGTTTTATGGAACCTCGAGAATAAATTAAATAGTTGGTCTATTTAATGAATATGCAATATTATTTATTTAGTAAATAATATGTAAGATAGAAAAGACATTTTCTATTAAAAATGACATTGTAATAGCGCCATTATTGAGGATTAATTAGGAGAAGAAATTTTCCTTGATTATCTCATATGTGTGATTAATTAATTATTTATTTATTGGATAATTAATGGAAAAATAAAGATATTGTTTTTTTGGAATTATCTCTTATTTTGTAGCAAAAATATCCTTTCCTTATGGTAATAAGTTTTTGTGGTGTGAAAAGGATAACTCTCTTGACTAGTTATTTTCCTATATAAAGAGAGTTCCTCCTAACACAATACACAACAATTAAATGCACCACTTTGTAAAATAAAGGAAGAAAAATTAGTTTCTTGCCTTAGTCATTTAGAGGAGAAAAACCTAGGGTTTTTCTTGTGCATATTCGAGGAGGTTCTACGGCGAGGATCGACGTCCACCAGTCGTCACTTGGAGATACAATCCGGAAGACTACGGCTTCTCCCTTGGTCGATTTTATCATCTCTCTCCGGTATGGGTAAATCTACTAACCTTCTCGTAGGATTAATTAGTTATGTCTCATATCGTAAATCGCATAAAATTCCGCTGTGCAAAGATCGAGTGTCTCGATCGGTGCTACTACTCCCAGCAATCCCTAGGCACGTTGTTGACTGTTATGAGTGAGGTAGAATGGTTATCACAGGGTACTCTGATGCAGGATGATGGTGCTCTCCACAGGACAGAAATCAGTGGTTGTTCATTGCGTTTACCTGGGGTCGTCCATAGTTTAATGTAGTTAACAGAAATAGCAAGTTTTCTCAAGATCAAGTATTGAATCTTTGTATAGATGTCTTGCACATGTTGTAGCTGACATTACTTTGTTGAAATCACTGCTATCTGAACTTGGATTTCAGATAATGTGAACTGTGATAATACATGAGCCAGTTCCATCGCTCAAAACACTGTATATCACTCAAGAACAAAACATATTGAGATTATTGTTCACTATGTGAGGAATCAAGTTCTTAAAGGCAAACTGGATGTAAGACATATATGTTATTGTGATCGACATCTGCGTCGTTCTTACAAAACTTTTATCTGTTGTGAAGTTCATGCCATTCAGAGAATAACTGAGTGCGGAATGTATGCCACGTTCAGTTTGAGAGGGGGTGTTGTGATATTAGATTATTTGAGTATTTGTGTTATCGCATGATTGGTCCATTTGTCTTTGCGTATGTTTGACGCATCATCAGGTTGTTAGATTGTGTCTAATTTATAATTCCACTGTCCTGATTCCTATTTTCTTGCTTTTTTTTTGTCCTTTTAAACCACTCCAAAAAAAAAAAATTTCAATAATTTTTGCGATTCACTAGGCATTAATTTTTTTAATCAATCCCTGGTTTAAGCGTGAAAAAAAAAAAAAGAAGTCGCCCTTCCAGCCGCATCTGCGAATTGGGATTGAGTTTTTGGATGAAAATAGGTTTTATTGGGATTTTTTTTGATCCTACATGGTATTCTATGCCAAATCATGTGATCCACGTCAGCAATTAAATGCCAGTATAGCAAAATATAAAAAATGTCCTGAAATTGCAACTTTTTAAAAAGATACGAAACAAAATTAATACAATGAAATCGTAAGGGACTAAAATCGCTACCATCCTATACTTACGGGACCAATTTTGCAATTTCCTCCTTTCCGTCCGCCCAATTAATGTTATTTCTACTTGTATAAGAGACCAAGATGAATAAAATACATTGTTTTATGGAATTTATGTACGTCATATGTTTTAGTTGTTTATTTTCGAAATTCAAAATGTAACGCCCCGTTCCCGGATACCGAGTCCTTATCCGGAAATCGAACGTTCGGCACGTATAAAATAAAAGTAAATTCATTTTATACGTAAGCCTCTACTACGTCGTATCAAATTAAAGGCAAAACGGAAGCAAAACTCGGGTATATAAATTTTTTTTCCAAAATTAAAGAGTAGAAAAGAAATCTAAGGGTGGAAATGTAAATTATTACATTTGGAAAAGTACGATGATCCCAAAAAGATAAAGTACGACAAAACTGTCAAGACCAAAGGTCTACCTCAAAAGTAATGAAAGAACAACCAATGAAAAGCAGAATAGAAACATCTTGATACTTCAACGAGCGCCGTCAAACGTCGTCGTCAAACTCTTCCTCGTAAACCTGTTCGTCTTCTCATCCCCAAACACATAGAAAAAGTATGCATTCGAGGTAAGTACAACATACTTAGAAAGAAAGAGAAGCTATGAAAACAATCATAGTTATAAAGAAAAGATAATTATATAATCAGTTGATTAAATGAGACCGACTCAATCTAAGGTTCACTTCATGCTCATCAACATGTTGTGACTAACTGTTTCTACTTAGCCTATCTGTGTTACAACCGCACTCAAGGGCACTACGCGCATCCACCTCGGCGAGAGTCCCTCTCGTACTTAGGGTCTTTGACCTACGAGTTCTTCTACCTTGGGACACTCTTTTGCAACATATTAGTGGATCACACCAATATCCACGAAGTCTAGAAAAGGTAGACTCCGATAGCATGCACACCTCAGCAGAGTCCCTCCGTACTTAGGGTCTTTTGACCTACGAAGTTCCTCCACCTTCAGAGGTAGCACATGCATCGCGATTTAGCCTGGTGCCTAGCCAAGAGAGTCATGTTGTTTAATCTTTTACTAGCCACATACGTTGTTTATTAAGTTATTAACTAGCCAGCCTAAGTGTTTTCAAATAATCTCCCTCACGAGATACTACTCTCTTCCTAGACCTCTGATACGGACAAGTCCTAGCACATACACGTACATTGATGAATACTAATCCATCAAAGCACAAGCCTATCATGCTCTTCCGATGGATCCGAACTTCAACTCCCTTGAAGAGTACATTCGGTGTTTTAACTGAACGAATCAGAAGCTCAATTCAGGCTTGTCTAAGTTTTATACCATTTTGACATATCATGTAATAAGGTTTCATAAGGACAAATCATGTTTATAAGGCTGAACAACAACCCACAAATAAAGAAGGACAAAACAAGCAAGACGCCCGTTTAAGTCCCTGGACGCCCGTCTAAACATTACTGGACGCCCGTCCACTATGCCCAGACGCCCGTCCACCTAAAACAGTTTCAATCCTGAATGTAAAATAGCACCTCAGACGCCCGTCCGGATAAGCCAGACGCCCGTCGAGACACAACCTAAGCAGACGCCCGTCCAGAGAACCGGACGCCCGTCCACCTAGGTTCGACCAAAACCCTAACCTCATCATCATGCGATTTCCAGATCGTATTTCAACCAAACAGTAGCATATTATCAACACATTGAGCACAAAAGCTTCATTTAACAATACCATAACCCCTATGGACATTTACCAAGGCAACAACTCAATTTTCTAACACCAAAACGTCTTAGAACATGATCATATCCCTATAACTAGTAATTGATTTCATAGGACAGGTTCTTCTTACCTAATTTGCAGCCGAAACGATCCAAAACTGCTTTCGAAAGTCTCGTCGCAATCCCACAGAACTGATGCCAAAATGCTGTGCTCTTTACGCCGAGTCAAATTCTTGAATCCGTTCTGAAAACGATCAACTTTCCCTTAGCAAAAGTGAAGAACTTTCTAACCTCTCTTCTCTCTTTCTCTCAATCGCATAAGGGAAGGGGGAAGGGCTGAATGAAAACTGAAAATCCCTGATTTAAGTTAGGTCTTAATATTAAAAGAGAGTTAATTCTTTTCCTTAATTGCCCTTGACCACAAAAACTGATTTTCCTTTTAATTATATATATAAAACTCGAAATTATATATATAAAACGTCCAAAATAATTAACTCCGAATAAAAGGAAACCGAACCTAATATTTCGTTTTCGCAAAAAGACACGTATGCCCTTTCCCGAAAATCGGAATATTACACAAAACATATTATAAAACCAACGAAGCAATAAACGTTAACATGAAAACACAAATATATAATGTCATTACACAAGAAAATATATATATATATATATATATATATATATATATATATATATTTGTATTTTATCATGATCGATGTATTAAAGTATACGTATAGGCAACGGGTCCTGTATCAAAGGAAATCCATAATCGCTTTTTGTGCCAAGTACATATAATTCTAACAAACAAGATAAAGACAGAAGAAAAACCCATCAAATCTACCAAACATTAGTAGATCCGTGTTTCTTGGAAAGCAAACATGCATGAAAACAAGAGAAATGATACAACCACAACAAAAATACACAACCAATTGATACAATAATGATCTACATCATTGATTATTGTAGGATCCATATTGATTGATCTAGATCCCATAATCAACAATGATATGTATATATATCATTGTTGTGAAAACACGACCACAAAGGATCGACTACAAGACGGTCAAAGGTGCATGGAAATGGAGTGAAGAGTACAACGTGCACCATTAATTACTCGATCTTATACAGTTTAGAAAGATGACAAAATGAGAATGATTTTCATTAAACAAAATATTGTCTCAATACACTCTTATATCACCATGGTTGTTACAACAACTCACACATCCCCATGCTAGATATTATCCATACAATCTAACACAACCAATCTACAACCTACACATGGCATTACTACTTTATTCTTTTCAGCCCCTCTCAAACGTATGTGTGGGTGTGTCACATTAAGTTTGTCTCTAAAAGATCCAAAGGATGTCACATTAAGTTTGTGTCACATTAGGCAGTGCTTTTGTGAAACAGTCAGCTACTTGATCAGTTGTAGGTACATAGCAGATTCTGAGCTCTTTGTTCATCACCATATTTCTGATAAAATGCACATCAACTTCTATGTGCTTTGTCCTAGCATGATAAACAGGATTTTGTGCTAAGGAACATGCCCCGTGTTGTCACACCATAGTATAGGAATGCTTGGCAGCTTGAACTGTATTTCTTTCAGCAGATGTTTGATCCATTTTACCTCAGCTGCAAGATTGGGTAGTGATCTATATTCAGATTCACAGCTAGACCTTGATACCACTGTTTGCTTTTTGGAACTCAAGGATATAAGAGAATCCCCTAGGTACACACAGTAACCTCCAGTTGATTTTCTGTCAATTGGACATACAGCCCAGTTTGCATCTGAGAAACCATTTATATCTAGAACACTTGATGGTTTAAAGATCAATCCCATATCAAGGGTACCCTGAATGTATCTCAGTAACCTTTTCAGTCCCTGCCAGTGTGTTGTATATGGATCTTGCATAAACTGACTCAGGGTGTTTACAACAAAGGATATATCTGGCTTTGTCAAGGTAAGATATTGCAAAGCTCCTATAATACTTCTATAAAGAGCAGGATTATCCAGTGGCTCACCTTGCTGAGGTAGAAGTTGTGTTCCTGTCACCATTGGTGTAGGACAGGGATTCAAATGATCCAACTCCAATTTTTTGAGCAACTGTGCAGCATAGTATGACTGATTTAGATGCAGTCCATTGGAGTCCCGAGTGACTTGCATTCCTAGAAAATGTGACACTAGCCTCAAGTCCTTCAATGAAAACTTTGAGTCAAGAAGTTTAATGAACTTCTGAATCAGACTATGAGAGTTCCCTGTTAGCAAAATATCATCAACATATATAAGTGCAAATAATATCTGGCCATCAAGTTTGAACATAAACAAGGAAGTATCACACAAGGACTGAGTGAATCCCCAGTTGAGCAGCTGTCCCTTTTGAGCTTCAAACCAGGCCCTGGGTGCATTGCCTTGTTTAATTTGCACACATATCCTGGTTTCTCTGGATCTTCAAACCCTTCTGGTTGATCCATGTAAACAGGTTCAGTCAATGGCGCATTCAAAAAGGCATTGTTGATGTCTATTTGGTTGATGGCCCAGTTCATGGAAACAGCTATGGCCAAGATAATTCTAACTGTTGCAAGCTTTGCCACTGGGCTAAAGGTTTCTGTGAAGTCAATCCCATAGCTCTGAAGATACCCCTTAGCTACAAGCCTTGTCTTGTGCTTTAGAATGCTTCCATCTGGTTTTAACTTCAGTTTGTACACCCATTTACTCCCCACAACACCTTGGTTCGGTCTAGGCTTGACCAGATCCCAAGTTCTGTTTTGAATTAATGCCTTATATTCATCCATCATAGCTTGCTTCCACTTCACACTCACCATAGCATCTGATACACAAGTTGGTTCAGTAGGAAAAGTGTGAACTTTACTCAATGAGACACTGTAGGTTTTTGGTTTAAAGATGCCACTCTTTGACCTAGTTTGCATGTGGTGAGTTCTGACAGTGGTCTGATTTTGGACAATAGTGGTCTTAGGGATGGATGTGCTAGTGATGGTATTAACATCTCTTGTGTTTTCTGTGCTATGTTGTGACTCAGTTCTGATGGTGACAGGTGGTGTTGGTGATCTGTAAGCAACATATGGTGATGGTGATGTTGATGTATGACTAGATACAGAATGTGCAGGGGACTCAGTATTGTGACTAGATGCAGTGGTTTGATATGGTAGGGTGTCATCATTTGTGTCTTCAACACTTGTGTTTTGCTCATTATGACAACTCAAGTCTGGTTCTGGCTCAGTCACAGACATACTGTTGCTGTTGTGCCCCTCTGAACGAGTCAGACCAAAAGGAAGGGGATTAATAAGAATATTAGGAGTAAACAAGATTTGTCTGGAGGGTCCTTGAGTAAAACCTTCCAGGAAAGGAAATTGAAGTTCATTGAATTTCACATTGATGGAAATGTAGATCCTGCCAGATCTATCAAGACACTTATACCATTTATGGTGAGGACTTAGACCTAAGTTAACACACTGAGATGTGTGGTACTGAAACTTAGTGGTATGAAATGGTCTCAGATAGGGATAGGAAGCACAGCCAAACACTTTGAAGATAGAGTAATCAAGTTTCTTGGCAAAGAGACATTCATAGGGAAACTTGAGACTCAACACAGGAGTAGGGAGACAGTTGATAATGGATACTGATACCTAAAAACTGTGCCACCAGAAACTGAGAGGCATAGATGCCTGTGCCAACATAGTGAGCCCTAAATCAGTGATGTGCCTATGTTTACTCTCAGCTCTTCCATTTTGAGCATGATCATGAGGACAGGGGTGTCTGAAAACTATACCATGCTGTTTTAAAAAGGGCTCAAGGGTTCTATATTCCCCTCCCCAGTCAGATTGAATGCATTTTATAGTGGTGTTAAACTGTTTTTCAACAAGAGTTTTAAACTGTGTAAACACAGAAAAGGTTTCGACTTGGCTTTCAAGGGAAAGATCCATGTGAATCGAGTGTGATCATCTATAAAATGGATGTAGTAGGTATAACCCTCAGTGGATTTGACTGGGGCAAGACCCCAGATATCAGTATGCACAAGATCAAGTAAGGAAACAGCATGTGAAACAGAATTCAAATGAGGCGGGGAATGAGATTTGCCAAATTGGCAAGCATCACAAAACAAAAGTTTTCCATTAATAACATCATTACAATCATTCAAAATCTGTCTCAGAATTCTACTAGAAGGATGGCCTAGCCTCCTATGCCAAACATTGGGGTCCTTATTGGGGTCAAGAACATCTAAGGACTTGATCCTACTGGACTTAGAGGAACCTTGACTAAGAAAAATAGCAGAATTGTAGGACTTGGATTGAAGGGAGATCTCTTCTGACTCACTGTCCAGAGGCACTATCTGATAAAGTCCATCCTTGAGTTGTCCCTTGAGCATTGGTTTCTTTGTTACCTTGTCCTTGACAAAACAATAATTTTCAGAAAATTCAGCAAACACATTATTATCAGACATCAATTTAAAAAGGCTAAGAAGATTTCTAGTGATTTGTGGTACATGTAAGACTGTGTTTAGAAACAGGGGACCAATGTGTGTGTAAAGAACTGTGTGACCAGTGTGCTTAATGTGTAAATGTTCACCATTCCCTACAGTTAGTGTATCACTACCACAATAAGCAGTACTTTGGTTCAGATTACCCAAATCAGAGGTCACATGGTTGGTTGCTCCACTGTCCAAGTACCAGGCATGATCAACAACTGAGCTAGGAGTGGCCACATAGGCTGAGGCTTGGCTTGATCTTGATCCAGTTTTGAACTCAGGTGGTTGAAAGTTTGTCTCAAACCCGTGCCAGCAAATAGCTACAGTGTGCCCATTCTTTCCACAAAGTTGACACTGAACTTTGGAATTTCCTGAGTTCCTTCCACCATTTCCACCATTTCTACCTCCTCTACCTCTTCCACCTCTTGAATTTCCACCTCTTCCTCTGAATGAGTTCTGACCTGATCCTCCTGGCCTTGCATTGGACCTCCCTGGCCCAGAACCACTCTGATAACTAGTAACATGAGCAGCAGGATTCATGGCAATCCCCTATGATGAGGGATTGAATCTGGCCAATAAACATTCATGAGTAATAAGCTGTGACTGGGCCTCTTTCCAGGATAAGGAGCCAATGCGAGCTGTTAAATTGACTATGACATCTTCATAGTCTTTATCTAGACCTCCCAATGTAGCCAGGATCAATTCAGACTTGGAGATAGGGTATCCAGCAGCAGTCAAGCTATCACTATAGGATTTCATGGTGGCCAAGTAATCTGCCATTGATTTAGATCCCTTCTTTGCTCGGGTAAGGGCACTTTTATACTCCAGCATCCTAGACTCGGATTGATTGTTGAACAAAACCTCAAGAGTGGACCAAATTTCATGAGAGGTGGAACATCCAACCACCTCAGTCAATGCTTGTTCAGTCATTGAACCAAGCAACCATCCAGTAAGAAGAGCATTGATTGAATCCCATTCTGCTACAGCTGGATTCAGAGGAAGTCCAGGTATCTCCGGTGGTCTAGGTTTTGTCCTGAACAGATAGCCATCAAGCTTATACCATTTGATGACCGACAAGACAGTATACCTCCACAATAAGTAGTTATCTCTGGTTAATTTGACTATGGTGGATTGGCTCAGATGACCGGTAAAGGGAATCAAATTAATTTACAGTATTGAACGGTGAAGTTGGAGTCACCGAACGAAAGGGAGGAGTTATGTTATCTGATCGATTTAGAGGAGAAGTATGAATCAAGGATGGAAAAGTGGATCCTGGGTTCACCCCAGTAAGAGATGTACCTGCATGTAGCGAATTTGCTCCGGTAAAGAACGGAAAGGAGCTGCTGGAGAAGGGATATGGTGACGGTGGAAACGAGAGACCAGAAACTGGTATTCCGGTGACAATTTCTGAAGATGGTGGTAAAGAGGAGTTGCTTCTTCCAATGGAGAAGGCAGCTGTGCTTCGATCACCTCCGGCATCGGTGGCAGAAGCGGATTGAGGCGGTGGCTCCGCCATAGCCTGGGCTCTGATATCAAGTTTAGAAAGATGACAAAATGATAATGATTTTCATTAAACAAAATATTGTCTCAATACACCCTTATATCACCATGGTTGTTACAACAACTCACACATCCCCATGCTAGATATTATCTATACAATCTAACACAACCAATCTACAACCTACATATGGCATTACTAAACTTTATTCTTTTCATATACTCTCAAATCTGAGGAATGTAATAACATTTCCTAGTAAAGACCATATCACAGAAGCACCCACTGGGGCATTCAAGTCAAACTTAATTAACACATTGTGAGATTAGGATTAATTTGTTTCTCCTTGGTGTAGAAGGGACATTTACCTGATCTCCTACATCATACTTTGGCTTATTATATGTATTTTCAAACACAAAGCTTTTTTTCTTATAATTTTTTTTTGCAAATCATCTGTTTTATTTAACTCTAATTTTATTTGATGGACTGATTCTGCGAAAAGATAACAAAAATTGACACAATCTCCGCCAAAGAAGCTTAGACAGTTCAACAAAAATAAATTGATGCCGCTAATAAAACACGGAATAATGTTATATCCACACAATAAAAACATACAAAATAATTTTACATGATTAATCATTGTGCGAGACTTCTTAATTAATTGTTGAGACTATTTTATTGTGTAATAAACGGTGTAAAATGTGTTATGTATTATTGTTGATACTATTATATTGTGGATAACAGGTTTGAGCGGGTCGATTGCTTAAACGGGCTGATGCTTGAACCGGCCCGGTTCCTTGACCGTGTCACCGGGTCGAACGGTTGAACCACCGGGCCGGGTCGGGTTTGATAACTATGCTCTACACTGTAAGATGAATATATACATAAAAATCAAATGATACATTGTTTTTATCTCCTTTACTATATATAATTATTATTATGTAAAAATAGCCGGCAAATTCATTTATCCGTTTTTTTTTAACACATCGTGAGATTAGGATTAATTTGTTTCTCCTTGGTGTAGAGGGGACATTTACCTGGTCTCCTACATCATAATTTGGCGTATTATATGTATTTTCAAACACAACGCCTTATTTTTAATTTTTTTTGCAAATCATCTGTTTTATTTAATTTTAATTTTATACATTTGATGGACGCATTCTGCCAAAAGATAACAAAAATTGACACAATCTCCGCCAAAAAAGCTTAGATTATGGACAGTTCAAAAAAATGACTTGATGCCGATAATAAAGCACGGTTCGAGTAATGTTATATCCACACAGAATACACACAATAAAAACATATAAAATAAATTTACATGATTAATCATTGTGTGAGACTTCTTAATTAATTGTTGAGACTTCTAAATTAATTAATTGTTGAGACTTCTCAATTGTGCTATTATCCAAATTATTTTGTATGTTTTTATTGTGTGTATTTTGTGTGGATATAACATTACTCGATCCGTGAATAAAAACGCGATAAATATGTTTAAAAAAAAATAATTTCTACTAAAAAACTCAATTCGGGGACTTGGCCTTAAGCCCAAAATAAGCCATGGCCGGCCCTGAAAACAACTGATTTTCAACGTATATGCTTTCCAAAGTTATGCTTTCCAAAGTTATGACAGTTCGAGGGTCTATTAAAGTGCATATGTTTTTAAAATCTTTTTTTTAAAATAAATGGTACGTTTTCATTGTAATCTTTTCGAAAGTTACAAATTAAACGAGTTTGACTGAAATTAAAAAAGACATTTTCAAACTTGAGAGACCTAGCTAGCTAAATTAAGATTACTGATGTATGATGCATATATGGCTGCATGATGATGGAGAAGAAACATAACAACATACCAACTGCTAAGCAAGAAACTAGTTGTAAAATACACAACTTAGTAATGGCTAATTTATCTCAAAAGATGATGCTGCAGGCAACCCCGGTGACCGTCTTCTTCTTCTTCTTCGTGTTAGGGGCATTAATGTTTGGCGGCCTATGTTGCAAGGCATCGGATGATGTTCAATATAGCGGAGAATGCAATGATGCGACATACGCATGGGGAAGTGGCTTTCCTGGGAACCTTGGATTAATATTAGCTAAAGGAGTGAAGCAAATGGAGTCTGATAATAATCGTGATCTACGAATAGATACATGTACAGCAAATATAGGAACAGGTTGTGACAGCGACGTTGTTTACCTCCACATTACATGCTTTGACTTTTTCGCCTATTGTCCTGGGTGCCTTCAAAGGATAAGAGACTACATTGATGCTACATGTCCTTTAACCTATGGAGCGAACATTAAAGGGATAAGAGATAACAATGATGTGCCTAGTTGCAGCTTGAGGTACGAGAACTCTATCTTCACTGACTAGCTAGGAGGGACTCGATCATTGATGTGGTCTTAATAAAAGGCAACAACAACAACAACGACAGCGGATGATTACAATTTTCGATTTCCACTTTACTACATGTTTGGGGGTTGTTTTTCACCCTCTCAAAGAATAATTTGTAGGACTTTTCCGAAGGTTGAAAAGTTTAGAGTAATGAATTTCTGTGTGTTTTTTCTTTTTTGTTTTTCTATGGGAAAAATGAGGTTTGTTGTCTTGCTTTACCACCATGTTTTCTCTCTTTGTCATACACACTTGATTTAATTACCTTTTCATACACACTTGATTTAATTACGGATAAAATAAAACATGCATGGAAATTTTATTAAAAATAAAGTGCAGCTTAACATATGAAGTTGAAAATATAACCTTGCTAAACAATGATGAGTGATGACTTCTCTTTGCATTATCATTCCTATAGTTTGTATTTGTTATGCCGGATCGATCAAGAAGCGATGGTGATTGTGGGTAAATATAAATAATTAACAAGTAAACAAAAACAGAAACGAGAAGAACACCGATTTAACGTGGTTTCCGGCAATGTGCCGACTACTGCACGGACAAACGAGGATGTTTTACTATCACGAAAAAGTTACAATTTATAACAAATACATATGGTATTTATAGCTGTTAAGGGTGAAATTATATGTTTTATAAGGTTATATTTTGTGATGTTTTTCCCCTTTTATTTGTATAATTTGCATAATAATAAGGTCTTATATGGAAATATTTAGTAAACGATATTTTTAAGGGCTTAATCGCAATATTGATGTAATTATGTGATTTTATGATTGAATTATAATTATTTGGATATTATTACAGTTTGCAATGTTTTCCCATGTCTCATAGGTATTATTATGAGGTTCAACTAGTGATAAAAAGAGATGAAATTCGAGATATGGTGATTAAAGAAAGAGATAATGATGAGGTGGATTGAAGAAAAGAGATAGAGATGCAAAAATCACATTCGGGCCATATTGGACGAGCGTCCGTGTCCCGTCCGAGTGGACGGGCGTTTGATAAAACGTACGGGCGTCCGGAAGAGCGATTTTGATACGAGAGAGCATGAACGGAAGCCGGACGAGCGTCTGAGGAGAGTTCAATAATTGCGGACGAGCGTCCATTATAGTGAACGCTCGTCCATCCGACCGACTTAGAGAAACCGACTTTGGAGGCTATAAATACCCATCTATTTTCACACATTAGAGATACCGATTGACATTATTCGAAACCCTAATATCGTGGGCGGCTTTAGGCTGCATCTTTACCGCTTTTATTCCAGTTTTCATACACTTTAATTTTAGATAAAAGTAGGTAGTTTTATGTTCTTAATTCCTGCACTTTTGAGTTCTCTGAGGATGTTCAGAGGCTAAGCTTCTACAAACGAGCATTGTGAAGCCATCCAACACGTGTTGACTTCGTTTTCTTCGATTATATTGTAAGTTTCTAATCAAAGTTGTTCCCTTTATCATGTTTTATGATGTTAATTGCATTTATATCGAAAGATGTGCATGTATGAGGTTTTATATTTGATGAAAGTCTTTATAAACATTAGATCACCATGATTTAGGAATGGATCTTTAATCCATGTCAAACGAAAGTTGATAGGTTGAATATCTAGGTTAAAACGTTAAAGTTTACATCTTTACTTATTTTATGACGCGTTAATTTCCGTAAATCGAAAGATAGGAATTAATAGGCGAATTATCTACGAAAGTAGGAATTCATACCTTTGAGAAGATGCATCACATCTTGTTAGAAACGAAAATATAATCAAGATAGGAAGTTAATAATTGTTGGATAGGTGGATCAACTCGCTCGTTTGTCCGTTTTGAATTTGATCTAATCCTTAGAACTTGAATTTGTTTAGTTTAGATTACTGTTTTTTCCACATTAGTTTAGTTTGTTCGCAACCAATTCTTCCTAGCTTTGGATTTCGTCCTCTGTCTAGTTTATTTTCAGCATATTTGTCTAGTTTAGTTCCCTGTTTAGTTAAGTTTTCGTGACATCGTTTAGGTAGGCAAAAACTAGGATTAATAACCATCGCTTCCCCGTAGGATCGACCCGGCATTAACCACTAGTACTACGATCCTTATACTTGGGGTTAACCGGATTATAAATTATATTACTTGTTTATTTCATTAGCAATAATCCGTGGACAAGTTTTTGGCGCCGTTGCCGGGGAACGAACGGTTGCCTAGTTTTTGTTTAGTAGTTAGGTTAGATTTTCGTTTTTATTTTTCTGTTTTTCGTAATATCTTAATTGTTAATATTAACTGTTTAGTCTGTTTTATTTATGTGTGTTTCTGTGAGTAATTAGTATAGATTTTAGTCATCAAGTTTATATCTCTGTTTTTGCTGTTTTTGTACTCTGTTTTCTTTGTTATCCCCTTTCTTTTCTGCAAATTTTCGATTCCTCCCTGAATTTTTTCCAGCATCTGGACGAGCGTTTAGTTTACTGGACGCCCGTCCGCTGAAAACTCTTCAATCCTGTATCAATTTCCGACCTGCAGACGAGCGTTCATATCTCTGGACGCCCGTCCAAGGATATTCAGCAGACCAGACGAGCGTTCGGTTTTCTGAACGCCCGTCCGTCTGCGTCTTTCCTTCTCTTCTCTTTCTTTTTCCTAGATCTTGATACTAGTTTTAGGCTTTTAATCTCTTAGATAGTTTTTTTTTCTTTTTCTTTAGTTTTTAAGTTCAATATCTTGATTTGGGCCTCGGTTTATGCAAACTCGTAGTCATAAGGGACCACTAATCTATTCCCCCGACCCCGAGCGGACCATAGTCCGACCCAATAGGCGGAGACTTCGTTTCGATGAGGGAAACGCCCTAGATCAAGAATTTGAGCAATATCTTGCAGGAGAGATCGAAAAAATAGTAATAATGGCTGCAGAAGATAGACGGACGTTGGCCGACTATGCCATGCCTGGTACAGTCACAATCAACCCGGCTATCATCATGCCGGCCATTACTGCTCCAACTTTCGAGCTTAAATCCGGACTTATACAGATGATGCAGCATGCATCCATTTTCCATGGGTTCCAATCTGAAAACCCCCACACTCACCTACACACATTTCTACACATATGCGGTACTACCCGTATCCAAGGTGTAAGTGAGGACGCAATCAAGCTCAAACTCTTCCCATTTTCCTTGCGAGGGGAAGCACTAGAGTGGTATCACTCTCTCCCTTCGGAATCCATTACGACCTGGGCCGAACTTGAAAAAGAATTTTTGAGTCAATATTTTCCTCCATCAAAGACGGCCCAAACATTTGAATGAAATCTTCACATTCCGTCGCCGGGAAAATGAGTCTTTCTTTGATTGCGGAAAAGGTTCAAGTCCCTTCTCGAAAAATGTCCCCACCATGGCTTGCCAATGCAAAGGCAAGTCAATACATTCTTTAGCGGATTGACCGAGCTCACTAAGGGCATGGTCAATAGTTCATCAGTGGGGGCGTTTTTGAAGAAGACACTGATGAGGGATGGGCACTTGTTTGAAGACATTGCCAAATACAACTATGCCCCATCCTATCGGCCATCCAAGCGCCTCTTCCTCCCAAGGTGGAGGAAGTAAATGTCCAAAGTCCGATTGCCATGCCGTAAAAGCAGATGGCAAGTCCTCAAGTTCCAAACCTGATTAATCAGACTCCTTCGTTTCCGCAGAACCCTCAGGTTCTGTATTGCGAAAATTGCTTGCAGACTGGTCACATGGTTGGCCAATGTCAATTTCGGTCCCCTCTCGCTCGCAAGTCAATGCTGTTCATAACAATGGACAGTATAATCCAATCACATGCCAAGTATGTGATGATCCGTGGCACACTGCTCGCTTCTGTCCCATGATTGGACAGAATGCAGAAGTGAATGCTTTTTCTGGCCAGTCTAATCCGCGGTTCAATAACCAATTCTCTGGCCAGAATAATTCTCAAAACTAGGGCTTCGGCCAGAATCCGAGCTTTAATTCAAATCCAAATTTCAATCCGAGCTTTAATCAGAATCCAACCTTCAACAGAAACCCTGGATTCAATCAGAACCAGAACTCAAAATTTTCAAATAATACTCAGAGGTTCAATCAGAATTGGCCCGCCAATTCCAACTCTCAATTTCAGAATCGGCCCACCACCATACTCTCAAAATCCCCAAAACTCTCAAGGCCCCTCCCGGTCCAACAATCTCGAAGCTAAGTTGGAGGAGCAAAGCAAAAGTATTCAACTTCTAATGAATACGAACAAGAGCCTTGAGAGGCAAATAGGGCAACTGGCTGAGCAGTTAGCTTCAAGACCGTCAGGGCAGCTGCCCAGCTTTACGGAAAAGAATCCAAAAGGCGGTCAAGTTGCTCAAGCCGAACTGAGTAGCAGCCAATGCACTGACCTGGTACCTTCAACTCCGTATGGTAAAGAAGAGGCCAGTGCAATGAGTTTAAGAAGTGGCACTCAGCTGAGTGGTCCCCCTGGCTTCCAGGGAAACCACTAGCCCCTCCTGCCACTGATAAGGCAGGAGGGGAAGCTGAGCACCAAGAATCCCCTTTGCTGCAAGAAAAGACTCAGGTGGCTGATCCCCTGAGAGGTGCAGAAGAAACAGATCCTCATGTGGCTAACCCCTCGAGGACCGAGAATTCAAGTGAAAGTCGTGAAGTTGATCCCCCGACTAAGAAAGATTCTCGAAAAGACCGTTCGGTGGAAAGACCCGCAGGATAAAGCCGTAAGTGCATCCTCAAAGAAATTTTTTTCTGAGAGTGATCTAAAGAAACTCCCTTTTCCACCGAGGAAGAGCAACATCCCTCGAGTGAAGATAAGAAATATGAAAAGGTGCTTAACCTTTTGAAAAATACTCGGTAAATCGCCATTATCCGAGGTCTTGGTCGAGATGCCTAAGTATACAAAATTCATCAAGGATGTTGTGTCTTCGAAAAAGAAATTAGGAGGCATGGAAAGGCAAATTGGTGAGGATTGTTCCTTGATAAATTATCAAGACTTACCAACCAAGAGGGGCGACCCAGTCAAATTTATGCTCACATTGCAGATGGGAGGCCTAGTCTTCCCAAATTCCTTATGTGACCTCGGGTGCATCCATCGGCTTGATGTCGTTGTCTCGTTTGCAATCGGCTTGGTTTACAAGATCTTCTAGAACCCGCCACCATGAACCTTCGCCCGCCGATAGATCTTCCAAGAAAGCTTCGGGGATCCCGAGAGACGTATTAGTTCAAATTGATAGGTTTACTTTTCCAGTTGACTGGTACGTCTTAGATATGGAGAAAGGTGAGAATGTTCCCCTGATTCTTGGAAGACATTTCCTATCTACAGCTAGAGCCCTCATCGATTGTGATGGTGGGCAAGTAACTATTCGAGTTGGTGACCAAGAGGTGAGCTATGGTGTCTCTAAATCTATTCAAGTACCCTCTGGTTCTCCAACCGGCTTTTCCATTGAGGAGTCATTTAATGACTTCAATGACTGTATGGAAGAGCAAGTCAAGGCTGTGGAAGCGGAATATGAGCGATTGATCGATAATCTGAATAGTCATGGTGTGGTTAATCTAGATCAGTTGGCAGCTGACCTTGAAGATGAGATATTAAGAGAAGAAGCTTTGGCAGTGGAGCCACTAAGTAAGCTCAGCGATGTTGAGTTGAAAAGTGGAGGGCTTAAATCGAGTTTAGAGGATCCCCCTGCAGATCTAGTTCTGAAGCCGATGCCTAAACATCTTAAGTATGTGTTCCTACGGGAAGGTGACAAGCTTCCCTTGATCATATCTGCCAAGCTATCTCGAATAGAAGAGCTGAAACTGTTAAACGTCTTGCGAAAAAACGAAAGAGCCTTTGGATGGCGGGTGGGAGATATCCGAGGAATACCTCCCGACATCCGCATGCACAAGATCAAGACTAGTGGGGAGCCAAATGTGTAAGACAGCCCCAAAGGAGGCTTAACCCTCACATGCAAGAAGTAGTCAAGAAGGAAATCATTAAGCTTCTAGATATGGGTATCATATACGCCATCGCTGACAGTGAATGGGTATCCCCTACTCAAGTAGTCCCCAAAAAAGGAGGGATTACTATTGAGAAGAACGAGAAGGGAGAAGAGATAGCATTGAGGCTCGTTACAGGCTATAGAGTCTGTATTGACTATAGAAAACTCAATGAGGTCACAATGAAAGATCATTTCCCCCTTCCCTTCATTGACCAGATGCTTGAGCGTCTGGCGGGGCAAGCCTTCTACTGTTTCCTCGATGGATATTCAGGATACTTCCAGATACCCATCGATCCTATTGACCAAGAGAAGACCACTTTCACCCGCCCTTATGGTACATTCGCTTACGGGCGGATGCCATTTGGTCTCTCGTAATGCCCCACCACCTTTCAAAGGTGTATGATGGCTATCTTTGACGGGCTAGTTGAAAAGTGTATGGAGATTTTCATGGACGACTTTTCGGTCTTTGGTCAATCCTTCGATGATTGCCTCGATAATCTTGATCAGGTGTTATCTAGGTGTGTGGAAAAGAACTTGGTGCTCAATTGGGAGAAATGCCATTTTATGGTAGATGAGGGGATAGTTCTTGGCCACAAAGTGTCCGCCAAAGGTATTGAGGTAGATAGGGCTAAGGTGGAAGCTATCGAGAAGATGAGTTATCCTAAGAATGTTCGCGAAGTCGAGGGTTTTCTCGGACATGTCGGCTTCTATAGGAGATTCATTCAGACTTTTCAAAGATCGCCAAGCCCCCGTCTACCTTACTTAAGGAAGACGTTGAGTTCGCCTTTGATGTTAGGCGCAGCACGCGTTTGAGGAGCTCAAAAATCGTCCGATCTCTCGCTCCAATACTTATATCGCCCGACCGGAACCTACCCTTTGAGCTTATTTGTGATGCATCCAACTATGCGGTTGGTGCGGTTTAGGGCAAAAGCTTAATGGAAAGTTCCGGCCTATCTATTATGCCGATCACACACCGAATCCTTCTCAAGTTAACTACACGACCACCGAAAAGGAATTATTAGCCGTAGTCTTTGCTATGGATAAGTTTCGTAGTTACTTGCTTTGGGTGCTCAAGTGATTGTGTGGACCGATCACGCCGCTTTGCGGTATCTAATGACACGAAAGAGGCTAAACCGCGCTTATCGCGTTGGATACCGACCCTCCAAGAGTTTGACGTTCAAATTAAAGATAAAAAGGGCAGTGAAAACGTAGTGGCGGATCATGTTTCTAGGATGTTAAGTGAGGAAAAGGGTGATCCTGATGATATAGATCTTTACTTTCCTCTAGAAAACATCATGTTGATAGATGGATGCGCTCCAGACGTTCCTTGGTACTCCTCCATTGTCAACTACCTTCATTCCCAGTATATTGATCCTGAAATGTATTATCAAGAGAAGAAGAAGTTCTTCTCAGATATGAAGTCTTTCGTTTGGGATGAACCTTACCTCTTCAAAATCTGTAAAGATGGTTTGCTAAGGAGGTGTGTTCCTGAATCTGAGCACCACGATATAATCGAGCAATGCCATAGTGGACCCACAGGTGGTCACTTTGGTCCTTGGAAAACGGTTGCGAAGATCTTCCAAATCCGGTTTCTACTGGCCCACGATCTTTAAGGACACGGAAGCTTTCTGTAAAGCTTGCGATAGGTGCCAAAGAACCGGTACTCTAACAAGGCGATTCGACATGCCACTGAAACCCATTCTTGAATGCGAAGTCTTTGATGTATGGGGGATTGACTTTATGGGTCCATTCCCATCTTCCTGTGGGAATAAATACATCTTAGTCTGCGTAGACTATGTATCGAAATGGGTGGAGGCAATAGCGACTCCTCGCAATGATCATAAAACGGTCATGAATTTTCTGAAGAAGAATATCTTTGTGAGGTTTGGATGTCCACGTGCCTTGATTAGTGATGAAGGGACACACTTTTGCAACCGACCCTTGGAAAAAGTCCTCGAGAAGTATGGTGTTCGTCACAAAACTGGCACACCATATCATCCGATGACTTGTGGTCAGGTTGAGCGAAGCAACCAGAGCTTGAAGAAGATCCTGGAGAAAACAGTGAACAGTCATAGAAAAGACTGGAGTCTAAAGTTGGATGATGTACTGTGGGCATATCGCACTGCCTATAAGACCCCCATAGGTACATCACCCTACCAGATGGTTTATGGTAAGTCGTGCCACTTGCCAGTTGAGTTAGAGCACAGGGCTTATTGGGCTATCAAGTTTCTTAACTTCGATTCCCAATCCTGTGGCAAACACCGACTGCAGCAGTTGCATGAGTTGGACGAGTTTAGGCTTCAGGCTTACGAAAGTGCCAGGATCAGTAAGGAAAAGATGAAACTCCTTCATGACGCAAAGATCAAGAAGAGAGAATTTCAAGTTGGAGAGCGAGTGTTACTATACAATTCCAGGTTACATTTGTTTCCTGGGAAGTTGAGGACACGTTGGTCTGGTCCATTTGAGATTCTCCAAATCATTCCTGGAGGCGTTCTAGAACTACTCGGTTATAAAGACCAACCGTTTCGAGTTAATGGTCAAAGGTGCAAACACTACATTGGTGAACCTACAGACAAGCCTTTGATTGTTAAATTTCTCGATATCCTTGGATGTGATGTTAATAAAGTCGATGACTCTGACGAGGTCTCACCCAATCTTTTCTCTGAGGATGACGGTAGTGGTCTATCACAAGAAGTTCTAGCAGGTAGTTGGGATATGGAGGAATATGAAAGGGAGCAACAACTTAAACGTCATCAGAGGACTCTACGAAGGAGAAAGTCAACCATGGAAAAGGTTCAACGTATCTGGAAAATTGTCAAAGCATTAATCCCATGCGTTAAGTGTCGTTTCTGCGGCCACAATCCTGATCAGAACTTAAACGAGGTAATGGCTGGCAGAAAAGTCAAATGGCCTGATCCAGGCTGAGCTTCAACTGTGTCGAGCTAACGACATAAACCAATAGCGCTACTAGGAGGCATCCTAGATATCCGTATTATATTAGTTACTCTCTTTGTGTGTTTATTTTTGTTTTGGTTGTTAATGCTTTAAGCTAAGTCTAATTAAGTTTTGTCTCGTTTCTATCGCTTTAGCATTCGGTTAGATATGGAGTACGGTATTTTGCCGTAGGAGTTCCCTCTCATTAGTAGGATTTCCCTTCTCACCGTTTCGGATGGACCTGGGGGCACGATAGTTCTGGATATAGATATAGATATTCTTACCCGCATCAGGACTGTCACTTATGTTCTCATTGTTCCCCGATGCTCGGGGGGTGGAGATTTTACCATTGAGGAGTTGCAGGCAGCTTTAGGACGACCATATCGGATCCTGAACGATCCGATGCTGACTGATTTAGCCCTAGTACTGCAGGATGAGCACTTTCAGGGTGTAGAGGCAGCTGATGACGATTGGGGTGTTCAGGATGACTATGACTTTCCTCCGGCTGTTGATTTACTCCGTCATTTTATCAGGGTTTTAGACTGGGCAGAGCTTTATGATGACTAGCTATTGTTACTTAGGTTTTGTTACGTCGAGCCTCGACGTTAAACGAAAGCGCTGAGTGGGAGGCAACCCACTGTTTTAGTTATGTTTTTTTTTATTTTTATTTTTCTAAGTTATTTTGTGTTTTTGATCTTTCATCATTGTACTTTTGAATTTTATTTGATATTAATAAGAGTTGCACTTCGATTTTAATTTAGCATATGTGTGAAAAGTTATGATTTTTATCACCTTTTTTCTGGTGGACGCCCGTTCATGAATATGGACGCCCGTCCGGACTAATATTTTTATGGACGTTCGTCCAATATAGTGGACGCCCGTCTGCAAAAATCCCTCCTATACTGTATTCAAATATGCCTTATGGACGAGCGTCTGAATTTATGGACGCCCGTCCGGTTCATGCGGTTACTAGTGAACGCTCGTCCGTCGGGATGGACGAGCGTCCACTCGAGCCTATATATATCTCGTTTCTAGACACGAACCCTCATTCTTTCGCGATTTCAAAAGTGAACCCGACTTTCCCCCTTCTCCAAACCTAAAATCCTTGTTTTTGAACCAAATTGGGTGATTCAAGTTGCATTAGCACGCTCTAAACACCCTCTTTTCACTTCCATAACCCAAATTCTCCAACAACCAACAGAATTTCAAGAATCAGAGATTCTTCAGTGCGGCCTCTTTGACAAAAGTTCACATTTTGGTGGCCAATCTTGGTGTTTCTGGGCTTCAAATCTATTCGATCATCATCCTTACGTAGCGTTTGGTAAGTCTATAGCAACTTTTCTCGATTCCATTCAAGTTTTTGTGAGTTCGATCTTCGGCTCGACTCATTTTCTTGAATATGCACTCGTAATGTTTTATTTTCTGTTTGTTGCTCTTTTCTTCCCCAAATTCTGGTGATGATGATGATGTGGTGTTTTTGTGGTGGTTATTGGTGGTGTGCTTTGCTTGAAATCCCGATTTGGACGATAAACGGGTAACCATTTGTGTGAATTATTTGGTTTAGATATAAGTTTGACTATGGTGCGTGAGAAGGCAGTTGTGAAACGTTATGGTAAAGGTTTAGCTAGGGAGAGCGAGAAGCGGAAGCGTTTAGAGTTTGATCCCTCCACCATTTCTCCAACCCGAGGTGTTGTCATCCGAGAGCAACCTCTGGGCGTCTCGGCAACGTAGGACTGAGTTAAGAGATAATTCCCCTTCCAATTCTGAAACTGAGGAAGATGATGAGGTCCCTCTCATTAGAATGTCTCGAGGCACTCGAGGTGGTGAGTCTTCTAGAGCTGAGGGTGGTAATGAGGAGGTAGTTAGGGAGGAGGCTGCAACCGAAGCTACACATGCACCCCCTCCTAAGAAGAAAGCTAAGAATGTTGTCCCTCTTGTTATGCCCCGTAGGTTCGTAAATCCACAAGCTCATAGTGCCTACACTAAGGATTATGTGACTAGGAGTCTGATCTTTGACAGAGAGGTCAAGACACTACAAGTTGATCCCGCCTTTGTGAAGATGTTAAAGGCTAGGAAATGGGATGAGTTGCTGAAAATTCCTCCTACCCCAGTCAATGATTCTATAGTGAGAGAGTTTTATGCAAATTGTTCTGAGACAGAGTTGGATGAAGGTTTTGTGATGGTTCGAGGTGTCAAAGTTCCTTTTTCCGCCGAGGTGATAAACAGGAAATATAAGTTGCCGGCGTTTCAGGGCTTGGACTATAAGGAGGAGATCACTAGACGGCAAAATGAGGAGTGTAAGGATCCGATGGAGGAGCTGCGATTGAAAGTTTGTCCGGATGTGGCATGGGTGTTGAGACCGAACGGTGATAGGAAGGAGTTAATCACCACGACTTGGACTGAGGATTGGAGGGTCTACTGTCGATTTATCCAGAGTCGGTTGATTCCTAAGAACAACCTCACACATTTCTATATCAGTGATCTTGGGATGTTGTATGCGTTGGTTTTCGGGTTGAATGTTGATGTAGGACAGGCTTTGTTTGATGACATTTTGGCGAACCAGAAGGTGTCTACCCGGAGTTTAATAGTACCCCATTTGATACATCAGTTATGTTTGGATGCTGGGGTTGCTGAGTATACATCGGATCACAAGACAAAGAGTTACCCCCCCATTCATAGAGAGAAGGTTGGGACTACGACATCTGAGCCGGTTCCTACCACAGCACCTTCCGCGGGTCCTTCTTTTTCTAGTTTGTCAGACGCGGAGCAGACACGTTATAGTATGGCGAATAGCCTACGGGATTGGATGGTGGAGCTTCACGAGGGGCAAAAGAATATCATGTCAGTGCTCAAGTGTGTTGTGGAGGGTAAAAAGCCGAGGAGCATGAGTATTTTTGAGGAGAGTGACGTGGAGTTCGTATTCTCTGATCCGATTGAGAAAGTGATTGGTGAGATGCTTGAGGCGGTGAAGAGGCCTGACGATACGGTTGATGAGGACGTCCCGGTAGACACTGCCACGACTTCTGCCACACAGCCTGCACGTGCATCGACGACATCTATGCCTGATGTACCTTCTACTGCTGCTACTACTGAGCCCCCTCCTCCTGCTACTGTTGATGTTCCTCCCACGGTTGAGTCTACGCCGGACCCGTCTTGAGTTTATTGTTTTTGGACATTCTGTTTTATCTGTTTCCATCATTTATGTCCCTTTCATTTGGTTCGATATGGTTGTATAATGCCATTTGCTACTTTACCTTTTCGCTTGCATGGTTCTGTACTTTTTACTTTTTGGCGCTACTGTCATTTATCGTAGGCGCGCTTTTATTTTCTTGCTTCATGTACAGTTGCCAGACGTCCCGTACTTTGGTTTGAACTTTGTTGCTATTATGATGATTTTGGATGATGCTTCTTGTATATCTCTTCGATTCATTTCCCTTTTATTGTGATATTACTCCCCCGTTTTCCCCCGAGTTTTCTGTTTTCTCGAGTGTTGCAGAGGTGGTTTTTGTCGAGTAATCGTTTGAGTTACGTTTGGACGTTTTTCCATGTTTTTTGCGAGCGTTGGCCTTTACATGCTCCAGCCTGACCAACTGCTCGATTTTTCTACGCGAATACAGCTAAGTTTCTTATCCTATTACTTTCTGCGCAACATGAGGACATGTTGCATTTTAAGTGTGGGGGAGGGGATAGTTCGATTTAATCCTATGCATATGAGTTTGCTTACTACGTTAGATTGTTTATTATGCAAAATGAGCTAACATTTTCGAAATTTTTCGACACTTTTGTTTTTGTTTTGTTCCAAGTAGGCAATTCAATTCAATGTTCGTTATTTTTATAGTCATTTAAGCTATACATCATATGTTTGATAAGTTAGTTGTTTCGCCTGATCTATTTGTCACGAGCCATAGTGAATGATGAGCTAATTTATAAAGTTATACCCCTTTTGGACGAGTGATTTTTGATTTTCTTATAAGTCATGTACTTAGTACTACGTGTATATCGTGAGACTTATGATAGTTTGTATTTAGATCCGAAGTATGTTATACTGTGAATATCTAGAAGTTTGAATGTGATAAGTAACACGTAACTAATGTCAAATGAGAAGTTGAATAATTAAATGAATCTATCGTGTGTGTCGGAAGCTAGTCAATGATTTGAGTGCGGTAGGGTTTACCACGTAAGTCCTATGCCACTATGATGACTAAGAGCTCACGGCGAGCTTAGGAAAAGTCTGCCTTATGATTGGAGTAAGGTAGGGTATTATCTCGAAATGTCCTATTCGCTATGAGGGCAATAGCTTCTTCTAATGTGTGTTTAAAAAGTGAATGAATTCAATCAACTTAAGATATGTTATGAAATGAATAAGGCTTAGTTTCCGTTAGTCTTATCCCCAGTATAAACTGAAAGATATGAGGTAGGGATTATCCTCTGAGTATTTCAGAAAGGCCCTAGATTCATTCGATCATTCTTTTCGGGATATGTCACGTTTGTAGGGTACATCTTATGAGTGTCATTTATTACTATTCTACGAGGGGGTATTAGCTAGTTTTACTTTGAGTTCCTCAAGTTTGGATTTAGTGGAAGTTTTCTATGGGTATGCACACACACAATGGTGAACTTCTAAGTTATTGAATATATGTTATATTTGTTGAGATGTCTATACTATCTCGAGCCTAATCTTCGTTTTATTTTGCTCGGGACGAGCAAAAGCTAAGTGTGGGGGAGTTGTTAAGGGTGGAATTATATGTTTTATAAGGTTATATTTTGTGATGTTTTTCCCCTTTTATTTGAATAATTTGCATAATAATAAGGTCTTATATGGAAATATTTAGTAAACGATATTTTTAAGGGCTTAATCGCAATATTGATGTAATTATGTGATTTTATGGTTGAATTATAATTATTTGGATATTATTACAGTTTGCAATGTTTTCCCATGTCTCATAGGTATTATTATGAGGTTCAACTAGTGATAAAAAGAGATGAAATTCGAGATATGGTGATTAAAGAAAGAGATAATGATGAGGTGGATTGAAGAAAAGAGATAGAGATGCAAAAATCACATTCGGGCCATATTGGACGAGCGTCCGTGTCCCGTCCAGAGTGGACGGGCGTTTGATAAAACAGACGGGCGTCCGGAAGAGCGATTTTGATACAGAGAGCATGAACGGAAGCTGGACGAGCGTCTGAGGAGAGTTCAATAATTGCGGACGAGCGTCCATTATAGTGAACGCTCGTCCATCCGACCGACTTAGAGAAACCGACTTTGGAGGCTATAAATACCCATCTATTTTCACACATTAGAGATACCGATTGACATTATTCGAAACCCTAATATCAGGGGCGGCTTTAGGCTGCATCTTTACCGCTTTTATTCCAGTTTTCATACACTTTAATTCTAGATAAAAGTAGGTAGTTTTATGTTCTTAATTCCTGCACTTTTGAGTTCTCTGAGGATGTTCAGAGGCTAAGCTTCTACAAACGAGCATTGTGAAGCCATCCAACACGTGTTGACTTCGTTTTCTTCGATTATATTGTAAGTTTCTAATCAAAGTTGTTCCCTTTATCATGTTTTATGATGTTAATTGCATTTATATCGAAAGATGTGCATGTATGAGGTTTTATATTTGATGAAAGTCTTTATAAACATTAGATCACCATGATTTAGGAATGGATCTTTAATCTATGTCAAACGAAAGTTGATAGGTTGAATATCTAGGTTAAAACGTTAAAGTTTACATCTTTGCTTATTTTATGACGCGTTAATTTCCGTAAATCGAAAGATAGGAATTAATAGGCGAATTATCTACGAAAGTAGGAATTCATACCTTTGAGAAGATGCATCACAACTTGTTAGAAACGAAAATATAATCAAAATAGGAAGTTAATAATTGTTGGATTGGTGGATCAACTCGCTCGTTTGTCCGTTTTGAATTTGATCTAATCCTTAGAACTTGAATTTGTTTAGTTTAGATTACTGTTTTTTCCACATTAGTTTAGTTTGTTCGCAACCAATTCTTCCTAGCTTTGGATTTCGTCCTCTGTCTAGTTTATTTTTAGCATATTTGTCTAGTTTAGTTCCCTGTTTAGTTAAGTTTTCGTGACATCGTTTAGGTAGGCAAAAACTAGGATTAATAACCATCAGTTCCCCGTAGGATCGACCCGGCATTAACCACTAGTACTACGATCCTTATACTTGGGGTTAACCGGATTATAAATTATATTACTTGTTTATTTCATTAGCAATAATCCGTGGACAATAGCCTTGGGTATCAAACCCTAACCGACTAAACAGCCAATCCAGATAATGACTGAAATACCCCAGAAGTAACCTGATCCAAACCGGAAAACCATGCAGACGTGTTCCCCAAGTATCACTGAGAACCAACTCAGCAGGCTTCAACAGATGATCTGTCTGCTGACCTCTTTCAGCTGAAGACCAGACTCAACAGAAACCTTCTTGCCCTGCTGATCACCATAGTTTCCACACAAACTCAGTAGAGTATCATACTCTGCTGACCAACCTCAAAGCGATAGTTTAAGTCACCATTACAAATCTCCACCTTGACTTCAACTTCATGCAAACTGACCAGATGCACAACCAAGTGCCAGAATTCCTCATTGTCTTCAGACTTGAATACCTCAGCAGAACCCCCACCTTCAGTTGAGTATTCCCAGATTCGATTAATAGCTTTGGATATTCAGCAAGTCCAAACACAACCGAAACTTGCCCCTTGGAACTGGTTTAGTGAACATATCAGCAGGATTAACATCAATGATGATCTTCTCCACTTTGACCCTCCTCTCATTCCTTAGAAAATGGTACCTAACATCAATGCGCTTGGTTCTCTCATGATGAACCTGGTCCTTAGCCAAACATATTGCACTAAGACTGTCACAATACACCCTGGCTTGACCTTGATACAGACTCAGATCATTGACTAGCCCTTTTAACCAGATTGCTTTCTTTGTTGCTTCTGTCAGTGCCATAAATTATGCTTCAGTAGTAGATAATGTCACTTTACCCTGTAAAGTTGCCTTCCAACTTACCACAGAACCACCCAAAGTAAACACATACCCAGTCATAGATTTTCTACTGTCCACATCGCCAAAGATAATCGTAATCACGATCTTGTGACAATACATTGAGTACCACCTCCATAAATGAGTCCAATATCAGATGTACCCATAAGGTACCTAAATATCTTTTTCACTGCTTTCCATTGTTCCTTTCTAGGTTGAGCCATAAACCCACATACAACACTGACTGCCTGTGCCAAATCAGCCTAGTACACTCCATGGCATACATATAAACTGCCCACTTCACTAGCATATGGAACCCTTGACATGTATCCTTCCTCTTCGGCTGATTGTGGAGCAGACAAATGAGATTTGGTGCAATTGGAGTGTCTATAGGTTTGGGTGCTGACATGCCAAACTTGGATAATACTTTTTCAATATACCCCTACTGAGACAAGAACAACTTCCCTTTCTTCCCATCTCTATAGATCTCCATCCCCAAAATTTTCTTTGCATTCCCCAAATCCTTCATCTTAAATTCAGCCTTGGGCAGATTCTTCAGATCTTGAATATCAGACTTGTTCACGGCATCTATCGGCATATAATCCATATACGGAACCAGATAGATGATTGAATCATCCTTCAACTTGTTGTGATAGACACAAGAATCATATGGACTCATTCTATAACCCTACTGAATCATATAACTGTCAAAATTCTTGTACCACTGTGTTAGGGCCTGCTTAAGTCCATACAAGGACTTCTTCAACTTGAAAACAAAACCCTCTTTTCCAGGAACTTGGAAACCCTCTGACTAAGACATATAAATTTCCTTATCTACATCTCCATGTAGAAAAACTGTCTTCACATCAAATTGCTCAAGTTCAAGATTCTGTTGTGCCACTATTGCAAACAGCACCCTGATGGAAGTATGTCTGACCACTGGAGAAAATATCTCTTCATAGTCTACCCCCTCTTTCTGACTGAACCCTCTTGCAACCAAATGTGCCTTAAATCTGATGACCTCAGCAGATGTCATTCCTTCCTTTTCCTTGAAGATCCATTTGCGGCTGACAACCATTCTATCTTGTGGTTGTTTGACTAGATCCCAAGTCTCATTCTTCTGAAGTGACTCTATTTCTTCTCTCATGGAAACAAGCCATTGAGATGCCTCAGAACATGTCACAACTTTCCTGTAAGTGTTTGGTTCAAAACCATCCACTTCTTCAGCTACCTGTAGTGCATATCCAACCATATCCTCCTCAAACCCATATCTTCTTAGGGGTCTCATATTGGTCCTTCTAGCTCTGCTGACCAACATCAGCTGTTTGAGAATCTGCTGACCCTTGTTCAATAGACTGGTTTGGATCCAACTCTAGATCTGCTGAGTGTTGACTATCCCTTACTGAGTCTTTCAATTCAGCTAGACCCTACTTGAAGCTCCACCTGTTTGTCAACCTTCTTAGTTTCAGATCCAATTTCAAATTCATATGTGGCCCTCACAGATGAGTTAAGCATAGAATTTTCATCAAAGACTACACTCCTGCTGAGTAAAACCCTATTTTTAGCTGATGACTAGATTCAATACCCTTTTACTCCATCTGCATATCCAACAATTACTCTTTTCTTGGCTCTGGGTTCCAGATTACCTTCATAGACATGATAGTAGACTGTGCTTCAAAACCCTTAGACCAGAGTAGTCTGCTGATTTTCCTGACCAACCTCAAGTGGTGTTTTAAGCTTGATCCCAGTGTGAGGCCCCATATTGATTAAGTAGAATGCTGTGTTCATAGCCTCTACCCAAAATATTCTTGTCAGACAAGAATTAGAGAGCATGCACCTTGCCCTCTCCAGAAGAGTTTTATTTATTCTCTCTACAACACCATTCTGCTCTAGAGTGTTTCTGACAGTATGGTTCCTAGCAATGCCTTCATTCTTGCTAAATTCATCAAACTCAAACCAACAGAATTCCAGTCCATTATCAGTTATAAGTCTTTTGATCTTCTTCCCTGTCTGATTCTCAACCAAAGCCTTCCATTGCTTGAATGCCTCACTCTTGTGCTTCATCATAATTACCCAAACCATCATTGGGTAATCATCTATAAAGGACACAAAATAACTGTGACCACCCAGTGACTCCACCCTTGAAGGACCCCAACAATCAGAATGAACATAATCAAGTGTCCTTTTTGTGATATGAATTGCTTTTGGGAACTTGCTCCTATGTAGCTTCCCAAACACACAGTGTTTAAAAAAATCCAGCTCATTGACCTTATGTCCCCCAAGTAGATCAGACTTAGTCAGAATTTGCATCCCTTTTTCACCCATATAACCCAATCTCATATGCCACAGCTTGGTCAGCTATGACTGGTGAACCTCTGATGATGCTACTGTAACAGAACCTAATACAGTAGACCCTTGTAAGATGTACAATGTCCCCTGTGTGATACCCTTTAAAATCACCGCTGAACCCTTGTAGACATTCACCACTCCACCTTCACCCCTGAACTTGAACCCTTTGCTATCTAGAAGACTAAGTGGTATCAAATTCTTGGTCATCTGTGGAACATGCCTAACCTCATTTAGTATGTAGAATTTACCATCATGTGTCCTTAACTGAAAAGATCCAATTCCTTCTATTTTGCATACCTTGTTGTTAGCCATAGAAATATGGCCTCCATACCTGCTGATAAGTTGAAAACCACTCCATATTCAGACACAAATGATAAAATGCCCTAGTGTCTAGAATCTACACATCTCTGTGCCCTACTGACTGAAACTGCTTGGGCCAGATCTTTTACAGTGTTGGTTTCTTGTTCTGCCAAAGCAACAGTACCCTACTGAGTACACCGCTACTTCTTTCTCTTTGGACATTCATTTTTCCAATGTACCTTATAGACATCCTTAGCTTTAGGACCATTGGAACTCTTCTTGGATTTCTTCTTTCTAGAATTCCTTGATCCTCTGCTGACTCTACTGGCAACCAGGCCAGTAGACTGACTGTTTGTCCTAGAACCAAATGCCTTATGGCATAGCTTTCGAGCATGAAGTGATGATCTCACATCCTCCTATGACACTGAGTCCTTTCCAATAATAAAGGACTGTACAAAGTTCTCATATGATGCAGGCAATGACACAAGTAGGATCAATGCTGCATCTTCATCTTCAATCTTCACATCAATATTCCTTAGGTCAAGCAATATTGTGTTTAAGTGATCTAGACGATCCCTCAGCTGAGTGCCCTCATGCATCCTTAAACTAAACATACGTTGTTTCAATAACAACTTGTTGGTTAGAGATTTTATCATGTACAGACTCTCAAGCTTAGACCACAGCTTCTTTGTTGTGTCCTCTTCAACAACATCTGCGATAATATCATCTAACCAGCACTACATAATTGTTGAATGTGCTTTCTCCTCCAGACCGGATCTCTCAGCAACACTTCCTTCTGTTGATTTAGACAAGAGACCCATAATTCATGTTGTTTCAACAAAGCACACATCTTGATCTTTCACAGACTAAAACTGTTTCTTCCAATAAACTTGTCAATCTTGACGTTTAAAGTAGACACCTTTCTCACCAGAAAAGCTTGCGTAGATCCCAAATCTTAGCGTCAACTATGACCTTGGTGCCAATCTACCTTGCTTCAAACAAATAAACTGATTTGTTGATGAACCTGGACTCTCTGATACTAGTTTGTTATGACATATCGATCAAGAAGCGATGTTGATTGTGAGTAAATATAAACAATTAACAAGTAAACAAACATGGAAACAACAAGAACACAGATTTAACGCAGTTTCCGGCAATGTGCCGACTACTCCATGGACAAATGAGAATATTTTATTATCACGAGAAAGATACAATTTACAATAAATACATATGGTATTTATAGCCTTGGGAATCAAACCCGAACCGACTAAACAGCGAAACCAGATAATGACCGAAATACCCCAGAAGTAACCTTATCCAAACCGGAAAGCCATGAAGACGTGTTCCCCAAGTATCACTGAGAAACAATTTAGCAGGCTTCAGTAGATAATCAGTCTGCTGACCTTCTTCAGGTGAACACCAGACTCAGCAGACACCTTCATGCCCTGCTGATCACCATTGTTTCCACACAGACACAGTAGAGTATCATACTCTGCTAACCAACCTTAGCAGCATAGTTTAAGTCACCATTACAATACCCTACAAGAAAAATGGGTATTAGTTAGGAAAGTTTAATGATGGGAGGCAATCCAGTCATTATATGGTACTTATAGTGAAGGGAAAATGTATTTTGATAATTCTTGATGACCAACTCTAATATCCTGTCATTATAGATCACAATTCCCGTCATTATGATACAGTACCTAAATAAAACCCTCATTATTTCTTTACCATTTATTTTTTATGTTTATATCTTCAATATTACCATCATTTTACATTTTTTTATAAAAACATTTTACTTTAAAACAAAACTAAATAACCCTAACCTTCATCTCTTTCACAATATTTCCCAACCCGTCACTCCTTAGCACTCTCTGTTCGACCTCCGCCGCTCCGCCTACAGCCGTTCTGCCTTCCGGTGCCCTACCCACCGCGACTCTACTCTCCACCGCTCTACTCACCGTGAATCTACCCTCCACCGCTATGCTTTAAGTGCTTCAATCTTTTTATCTTTGCTCTTCTAATGTCAGCGACAATATGGAAATTTTTTAGAGGTAAGCACTCTTCGATCGGTAGTCAAATTCTTTTGGTACTAAATCTAATTATCCACAATCTTACAACCTCAATGCTACAAGATTCTAAGTTCCAGAAAAAAAAATTCTGTTTTGATTTTAGGTTTTCTAATACTGTTTAGCTTTAATCTTCATGCCTGTTTCATTTTACTCGACTTTTAGGAGCAATTGTCAGCCATTTTGTCAGAATGAGCTACCTACGTTGAATGTATTTAGTGTTAAATTTTCTCTAAACTATAGAATAATTTACATTGATAGTTTTTTTTTTATTTTAGCCTTTAGGGTGCTACCGTTGACTTGGTTTTGTAGTTTTTTTCTACATTTTTATGGGTATACTATTTAATAAAGTAGGGATGTCGACTGTTGTGAAAGTCTTAATTCACTAATTCAGTACCCGATCTTTGTTTCTTCTTCAAATCAGTTTTTTCTACCTTGGTAACCTTTGTTTGACCTATCTCATATACATCTCTCTTTGGTAGAATCTATTTGACCAAACATGAGGCATATTAAATCATATGACCCCTGAGCTGGTGATGAAATGCAAATCTGATTGGACTTGTGCAGCCCATGTAAGACTTCAACCTCTATCAGAAGCTAGCATGCTAGCCCGGATTATCAGCTGATGCTTGATGTTTTTTACTTAGAGTCCCACAATTTATAAGGTATTATCAATACAGATTTAGTCTTTTTTTCACTAGTACGTCTAGTATGAATTTGAGCATATGCAAATGTGAATGTCTTGTATTTTTTTATGGAACTATAAATAAGAAATCACATTATGTTGATTACTGAACGCTGTTATGCACCTCTACCTTTTTCAGAAACTGAATTTTTGCAAAGCTTTATGAAGTCGTACTTTTTTGGCTGTTGCATTCAGGATCATATATTATAGTGTTTTATCTGTTCTTTTGAGTTTCACCTGTTGTGAGGTTGCAGAACTGCTGGTTCAAGTATCCGAATTCTATTGTTTTGGATTTTATCTTCAACCTTTTGTTTTCTTCCTGTTCTCTTGAAAGTGATTAGTTGTATACTTGTTGGTTAGAACTGTTTTGATGTTAGCACTTTTTCGATAGGTGATTTGTTCATATGACCTCTTGATACATTAAACTAGTGTTCAATGTTAAACTATTATAGGATCTCATATTGATGTAATGGGTACTTTCATGAAATCTTGTGTGTTAATGTATCAACAGCATGGAACACAATGTCTAATATACGTGGTGGGCTATTTATGTGCATAGATGAAACGGGAAAAAGAAAAGAAAGTGTATATGGTAGACAAAACCTGATTGATTTTTCATGATTGACAGAAAACAACATTGAAATTCATAGGTCTGCCACCGTGTAAAACTTGCCTTCTTATTTCTTTTATTCAAGTGTGTTGTATTGTCTTTTTAAACTGCCAGTTTCAAGGAAAGGTAGAGGGAATTTCTCTTGCTTTTCTAATCACTTTGCGTGTTGGTTTCTGTTGATCCAACTCTTATTTTTGGCTGGTGCTGATTCAAGCTGTTACATTTTCTCAAGGATCAATTCAAGTTGCTCAATGGATTGGAACAAAAGTATATGTAAAGATTCTTGACAAGGACAACTTATCAGACCCTGAAAGCATGTATGAGCTGATATTTCCTCATGTCCTTGATTACTTTTTTTCCCTGGGGTAATTTCTCACAAAATCAGCCCAAATCCTTTTCTTATGAAAAGATGGCTGAGGGGAGGGGGTGGGTATTCTAGTTCCGTTATCTAATTGAGAAATAAGAACTTGCAGAGTCTAATTATCAAGCCATGGCTAACACCACGAGTAAATTACACTAGAAACGTATACTTAACACTACAAATGTGGTGTGGTAATAAATTACCTTTCTTAGTTTCTAATTTAACATTTCATGAATAATCAAACATGTTGAGGACAAGTAAAGGTAAATTTCATATAGAACTCAGCTAACTTCACTTTAAGATTGGAGAACAAGTAAAGGTCATTATGGTGATAAGGGCTTCCACTGCTCTTTTGCAGTTCTTGTTATAACAGATTCCCCTTGTGGGACTTGAATATCCGATATCTACACTAAGATTAACAAGATAAAAGTAAAACTGAGATTTGTATGCTACATCGACTGATATACTATTGTGGATAAACAAGATATGTTATATGCTTAGCAAATAGGTTTCTATTATTATTTGTTTTTATATGTTTGTAGTTGTAATTCAAAAATAATTTCTTTTGAATATTTGTCAGATTGCATCACTAATAATGTTGTAAATGTTTTATTTTCAGATTTGCAGGTTTACCTTCAAAATTCTAAGTTGTTGTTTGAGTAGGAAAATGGCTCCTAATAAGGAATGGATGAGTTTATGGAATGATCGATTGAATGCAAAATACAAGGATGGAATCCGAGAATTTTTGGATTATGCTTTTAGGAACACCGGTGAGAAGGATAATATTTTGTGTCCGTGTATTAAGTGTATAAACACAAGTTATGGGTCTCGAGAAACAATAGAAACACATCTTCTTGTGAATGGAATAATGCAAAATTATATGGCGTGGTATTATCATGGTGAAAAGTTCGGTGAGTCTTCATTCGATGAAGAAGAATCAAATGGAAGCAGTTCTAATGATGGAATTGATGGAGTCTTAAGGGATTTGTATCCGGATATGGATGGTTTTCATAGGAATGGGCAAGAAATTGGTTCCACAAGTCAAGATAATAATGCAGAAGAACCTAACGATGCATCAAAAAGATTCTACAGATTGTTAAAAGACTCCGAACAACCAACTTATCCATA
Organism: Gentiana straminea; assembly: GCA_036785695.1. Taxonomy (NCBI): domain Eukaryota; kingdom Viridiplantae; phylum Streptophyta; class Magnoliopsida; order Gentianales; family Gentianaceae; genus Gentiana; species Gentiana straminea. Next base: position 154,225 of record JAVUPR010000240.1, on the reverse strand, counting down.
ATGTGAGACCTCAAATTTAGAAGCGATTGTCGATCTATTACACATAAAGAGTATTGGTCGATGGAGTAATGAATCAGCCAACATGTTGCTTAAGTTTCAAAAGAAAATACTACCAGAAGGTTCAACTTTGCCAGAATCTTATTATGATGCCAAAAAAATCATCAAAGATCTTGGTCTCTCTTATGAAAAAATAGATGCATGTAGGAATGATTGTATGTTGTATTGGAAAGATGATGCAAAGTATGACATATGCCAAATATGTGGTGCTTCTAGATGGTAGGAGATAAGCATACTGGGGAAACTAAAATTCGGGATGGTGGTAAGAAATTAGCAGTGAAGACCTTGCGTTAATTTCCATTAAAGCCAAGGCTTCAGAGGTTGTTCATGTCTAAAAAGACTGCTTCTTTAATGAGATGGCATCATGAAGAAAGAGTGGATGATGGAGTGATGCGACATCCAGCCGATTCAAAAGCATGGAAATCTTTTGATGAACTATATAAAGATTTTGCAGCTGAACCTCGAAATGTAAGACTTGGTCTTGCTAGTGATGGTTTCCAACCTTTTACTCACTCAAAGACATCATATAGCATATGGCCAGTATTACTTATTCCTTACAATCTGCCTCCATGGATATGCATGAAAGAATCTAATATTATTCTTTAAATGCTCATACCAGGACCCTCGGGTCCTGGAGATGCGATTGATGTCTACGTTAGGCCTTTGATAGAGGAGTTAAAAGAATTCTGGGAATCAGGATTTGAAACCTTTGATGCTTCTACTCAAACAAATTTTCAACTTCACGCATCTTTATTGTGGACAATCAATGATTTTCCAGCATACGGGAACTTGTCTGGTTGGAGTATAAAGGGTAAGATGGCATGTCCTTGTTGTAAAAAGGAAACTTGTTCTATGAGGTTGGTGAATGGTCACAAGCAATGTTATATGGGTCATCGACGTTTTCTTCCAATGGACCACACTTGGAGGAAAAACAAAACTTCATTTGATGGGACTAGAGAGGTAATACCACCGCCGGTTTTTCTTTCAGGTGATGAAGTACTTGATCAAGTGGAAGACCTTAAAGAAGAATCTTGACTAATTGTACTAAAAAAAAGGTAAAAATTTCTCATGATGAAAGTGGTGACAACTGGAATAAGAACAGCATTTTTAATGAACTTCCATACTGGAGTTCCCTTTTGCTACCATTCAATTTGGATGTGATGCACATTGAGAAAAATGTATTTGAAAATATAAATGGGAAAATTATGAATACAAAGGGAAAGACTAAGGATAATTCCCAAGCTCGTTTGGATTTGGAAGCCATGAAAATTAGACCAGAGTTGCATCCAATTTGTGAAGGGGATAAGGTTGAGTTTCCTGCTGCACCCTATACATTATCTAAAGAGGATAAACACAGGTTTTGCTTATTTTTTAAGCATTTAAGAGTGCCAGATGGGTTTTTGTCCAATATTTCTCAAAGTGTTAACATGAAAGAACATAAGATTTCAGGTCTGAAAAGCCATGATTGTCATGTCATTTTACAACATTTACTTCCACTTGGGATACGTGGTATTCTTCCAAAATCCGTGTGTGAACCGCTTATTGAGTTATCTTTGTTCTTTAGAAGCTTGTGTGCGAAATCATTGAGGCTAGAAGAGCTTGAAAAGATTGAATCCCAGATTCCGATTACTCTATGCAAGCTGGAACAAGTTTTTGTTCCTTCCTTTTTCAATGTGATGGTGCATTTGCCGGTTCATTTGGCTAATGAGGCTAATATTGGTGGACCAGTCCAATTTCGATGGATGTACCCCATTGAGCGTATGTTGTATGTGTTAAAGAAACTAATTCGTAACATGGCTCGCCGGAAGCCTCAATAGCGAAGGGTATATAGCGAATGAGTGTATGACTCTTTGTTCAAGGTCCTTGAAAGACACTAAGACAAAATTCAATACACTTGAGCGAAACTGGGACGTTGGATTTGACCAATATGAGGGTGATATGTCCATTTTTGCACAACGTGGACGAGTTTTAGGAGCCGGCACGAGTCGTATTCTCAATGATTATGAGATGGAGAAATCTCATATATATATATATATATATATATATATATATATATATATATATATATATATATATATATATATATATATCTTAAAGAACTGTGATGATGTACTGCCTTTCCTCAAGTAAGCTAAACTAACCATAAACAATATATATTTTTTTGTATAGTGTGTGAATTTATTTAATTTATATGTATATTGTTGTAGTGAGTACAATCAAATACAACAAAGTAATACACAGCAAGTGTCGGATGATGAGTCCAACATTAATTTTATTGATTGGTTTAAAAAGAAAGTAAGTGTTTCTATTGATATTGGTAATCGTGTTTTGTGCAAGGTTAGTTGTTCTTGTTCATTTACATTGTAATATATTTTCAGGTAGAAAAAAATGCAAATGCAAGATGATAGCTCTAAATCTGCTGAGTTACTTAGATTGGCCCGTGGTCCTTCTACTTAACATTACTACTTTCAATGGTTATGTTGTCAATGGATATAGGTTTCGGATTGAAGCTCTTGACCATAATTGTAGAACACAAAATTCTGGGGTCTGTGTAGTTGGTGATATAGGCTCTCAGACAAATTTTGTTGACTATTATGGAGTGCTGACAGAAATACTTGAACTGCAGTACCTTGATGGAAAGCGCCTAGTTTTATTTCGATGTAGATGGTTCGATGTTTATGATAAAGTGAATGGAGCCAAAACTGATGAGTATGGATTCACTAGTATTAATCCCAATCGTCTTTTGAAAACAAATGAACCTTTCATTTTGGCCAATCAAGCTTCACAAGTGTTTTATGACATTGACAACATCAATAAAGGTTGGCATGTTGTTGTTAAGATGCAACCTCGGTATTTGTATTCGACACCACAAGAAACAGAGGATGGAGACAATGATGCAGCTGATTTAGATGAAGCATATCAACCTAGTGAATCTTTCAATTATGACTGTGGTCAGACAAGTTCTTTTGATGGGAATGTTTAGGATATTTTGACAACAAACTATGAGCCAATAGTAGTTGACTTGCCAAAAATCAAAAGGAAGAGAAAGAGAAAGGAGATTTGAGAAATACATTTCAAATTTGCTTTGAGGTCAACATCAAGTATGGAGGTTTGTCTTCTATTATATTTCCTTTTCTTGATATAACTTTTACTCATAACTTGACTAACTTTTTAGTTTTAACAGTGTTGTTGTAATCCTTTGGCAGATTGAGAAAATGATGGTTCGTTTTGTCATATGTGTACATATTTATTCTCAGCTGAAGTAGCTACGACTGGAGCAGAGTCATGTAAATCTTTGGTAGCTGCTCTTTCAGATTTTTTGTCTTAATAATCTCTAGAGTGGCATTCTTGCATTATAAAGGTATTGTTCTCGAAAATTATTCTCCCATGTCTGTGTTGTTTATGGCTTATGATTGAGTGAAACCTTTGATTTGAGTTTTAGAAACTGATCACAATTACTTATGACTCATGTAATCTGTTAAACTTGCTTACGTTTATGTCCCTTATTGTGGTTTGATGAATAAATTTTGGTTGAGGTGTTGTTTGGATTGTATCTGGTTTAGAGAACTTCTGATTTTTGTTTGTGCATTGAACTGTGATAAAGTTGGTTTCCCTTGGATTGATAGTTTTGCAGGTAAACAATATGAAATTTCTACTAGATGCTTGGCAGAATGATGCACTAAGATTCTTCTTTTAGTGTTTTGCTATTGTTTGTTGATAATGAAGGCAGCGTGAGGGGATTTGTCGATTTGCAATACTGCTGTTTTTCTGCTGTTTTTTTTTTGCTGTTTTCTACTGTTTTTTTGCGTTTTTTTTGCTGTTTTTCTGCTGTTTTTTTGCTGTCACCGGTCTTGTTTTCTGTTGTTTTTTTCTTTATTTTTTGTTGTTTTCACAAATTTCTTTGCTATTTTTCTGTTGCCACTGGTTTGGGATTCTTTCTTTTCTCTTATTGGTGTTATTTCTATAGTTGCAGATGTGATATTGTGGAGGAATAAAAACCTGACTGCTTGAATTCTTGGGGTAACAATGGTGGCATGGTTGGTATTTGAGAGATGTGGTTACACTCTGATATCATTAATTTCCAGTGTGTTCTTGCTCCTCTTAACCATACTTTATCTCTGGGCTAAATCAGTAGCAATTCTAAACAGGTAATTCTGAGTTCATCTACTTTATTATCAGACCATGGTGATTAAGAATTTGGAGGGCTATCTATCTTGGCATATGTAAGTGTGCACATCACATGTATGAAAGTTTGATTCTCTTTGTACACTTTAGGCATCATGTTAAAAAGCTCAAGATTCTGTTAGATATCCTTAGCTATGAGAAACGAAAACGGGCATTTTATGTGAAACAACTTTATCCACGATGAATGCGAGCAACAAGTTGTATTTATTTCATATTCTTCTGTGTGTTGTTTGCAATGATCTTTTTTTTTGGATGGGATTAACTAAGAATTTCTCAAAGTTAAAATGATGTGAGATTTCCAAGGGGTTAGGGTCTCTATCATCATCATTATCATCTGAGATATTGTGCTTGGTTTCAAACCTATAACTATTTTCTAATAAACTTATAAAAGACCTCTAAGTTATAATGCTTTTGGTTATATGCAGGAAGGACTTAGGGACACCGAGTTACTCATGTTAAAAAAGAAGCAGGATGTTCGTAATTATATGTATGGACCTGGGTAGAAAAGAAGCATACATTTGATGTCCGTATATGAATTATTTGTTCAATTGTACCAAGATTGGAACTTTCTTAATGCATGAGAAATTCATATGATTGTGTTTTAACATTATTATCTATGTCACTAATTTTATTTTAGCAATAGTGTTGGCCTAATGTAGAGAGGGGTTCATGATTAATAATGGTGGTAATTGTCATCAATAAAACAATTACTGAGGGGCGGATGACTTGTAATGAGAGGCTATGTTTTCATTGTATCATTATTTAGTGAGGGGAAAGTTAAGCTATACCGAGGGGATGTTTGGACATTAGATCATGATTTAGTGGGGGGTAAATAGAGTTTTAGTGAGGGTATATGCCCTAATAAAACATTACTTAATGTAGGGAAAGTTAAGCTATACCAAGGGGATTTTTGGTCATTAAATCATGATTTAGTGAGGGGTAAATGGTGTTTTAGTGAGGGTATATACCGTAATAAAAATAATATTTAATGAGGGGCAAATGAACTATTGTGACAAAATATGTCGTCACCAGAACAATTTTTAATGAGAGGAAACACATGTCACTAAAACATCAAAAACCATGGGAACTTTTACTCTCACAATTTACCTTTATATAGAGAAGCAGTAAGGACGGGCGATGAGAGTAATTTTCCTCTCATTAAAAGTCTTTAATGACGGGAAATTGACTTTTAATGACCGGATTTCACCTCATTAAAAATCGATTTTCTTGTAGTGATATTCCTGTAATATCAACAAATATATTTTGTTTAAGGTCACTACGCTAGATGAATGCACTATGAACGCATCAAATAGGCAACCTAGGGTTAGTCCGTCCCGTAATTTATCTATCATAATGGGGGTTGCTCTGATAGAAAACAATAGATCAAGAATACCTGAATAAGCAAGAGCAAAAGAGATCATCATGATCGTTTCCCTACATCCATTGTTACTCGACTCCGTCTCTGTTTTTCCATTACGATTCAAGCCCTGGAATAGAGAAGAACTCCATATACACAGTGACGGTATATGGTGTTATTAGGTCTTCTGGTCTATGCCTATGTTTCTGAATGATCACTCACGGATGGTAAACAAACAGTTTTTATATAGGCTAGACGAGGGAACTAGTTCACTATTAGATAATGATATCAAAGAGTCCAAGCCATCGTTGGACTCTCTAATAATTCTATTTAATAAACCAGATAAATACAAAATAACTGTAACGTGATAACTATAAGGGTCACATAATATTATCTATATTTATTAGATAAATAAGAGATAATTCCAACATTCTCCCACTTGAACTGATAGTTAGGTTAACAAAACTTTAATGAGTAACTTCAATATACTGCATGCACATAATGTTACTCACTAGTCTATTAACACAACTCCAACTAGCAAACATTAGCACAAGAACAATGATTGTCACGCTCTGTTAAGTCAAACAATTCCTTCCATCATTACGTGTACAACACCAACTAGCCAAGTTACTTTATGAAGAAACTAATCAAAATGTCATATAGGTCCTTGAATCCAAAACGGATTTTCATCACACATGAACTCGGTGCACTTTCATGTAATTGCTACATCAGTATGAAGTCGATTTTGACAATTTACAGAGAATTTAGATGAATCAACTTTATGTGTCAATAAGTCAAATATGAGTACAACGTGATTGTGAAATAATCTAAGCTGGCAAAATCCACAATAAACTCGTATTATTCTACTTACTTGACACTCGTCTTATAGCTAGAGTACCTCTTGCAAAATGTCTCATAAATGTCAATTTGCTAATTTCGACATGTAAACCCATTCCTCATAAAAAGGACAATGCAGTCGAACTGAAATTTGGCCAAAAGAAAAAATTGACTAAAAACCATAACTCATAAAGCCTGTGACTTAACAACACAAAACTCTCAGCTATTCGACATATGAGCTACTTCAATCAAAACACAAGCTTTCCCTTAAAAGCACTGAATCCAAAGTTAATGAGATTTTCGAATAAATCATCTCAGTGAACCTCTTAATCATTATGTGACTCACTATAATCTTGCAACATAGCCTTCTAAGGAAACTCGTCTATCAAACAAATAGCTCAACACAAAATTCAAGTCTAAAATAAGGTTAATGCTCCCACTGGTCTTACGCATCATTACAATGCAAGCCAATATACAAAATCGGAAGCTTATTGATGTGTGATTTTCAATAGATAATCACTAAATCCTACCGCAAGCGCACGGCTTATCGAGTAGTACTTAGGATGTCGATCCCACAGGGACTTGTATCACCAAACAATTCCTGATTTATATTAGCTAGACAAATCAAATTCTTGGAGGTTTTTTTAATCTAAAAATCCTAAAATTTAAGAAAATAAAGAAAGTACAACTATGAGCCAAGAACTTCAAGATTTAGGTAAAGATCCAATTTAAAAGCATTTCTAGGATTTCGGAGTCACCACGGAATTACTATATGACTTACCAACAATATTTCCCCCAAGATACAAATTTTACACTTATAAAGACAATTATCAAATTTTATCACAAAAATATTCTTTCGAATTATTTTCGTGATTGTACCTAGACTCAAACTACACCCGGTTTCCCACGATGAAGAATGAATTTAGATCCCTTAAAGAACCAAAATTTCATGCCATCTAGGTTTTTTACCAAATTTTCATTCCAATAAAACCCTAGATTCAATTCTTGTCTCCTAAGTATCAATTAAGTAGTACTTTTTCGGTCACTAATTAATCGAATAATTTCTCTACGTAGTATTGCGATTATTCACCCTCTCAGGCTATTAATTTCAACAATAAAACAAGAATAGCACACAAGAATCAATTTATAAGAATCAAATTCATAAAACAAGGGAAAGATTGGGTTTTTTACATCATATATTCATATCCGGGTTCCTCCTAATCCTAGAAACCGATATCTACTCACGTTCCATATCAAAATTCCAAGATTCAATCATAGAATACATACTTTGACAAGAAGAATAAATAAATGAAGAAACGGAGAAAAGGGAGAGAAAGAAACCGTCAAAGTATTGCATAAATAATCAAACCTCGAAAAAGCTTTGTTCTTGAACCTAAAATCCTTATTCTTGGGGATGGGAGAAGATGATGATGAAGCGGGGGAAAAGTCGACTCCAAACTGATGAAAAATGCGTGTATGATGATTTGTACCACTTAGGGGAGTATAAAAGGGATAATTACATCATAAATATAAGTTTCCATAATTAATTTAATCAAGAAAATCAAATATCTATCAATCTTGGACTCTTCTAGTGTGTGGACTCCTCATTTTCAATGAAAAACACACCAATTTGAAGGAAAATACGTTGGTGAAAGTTTCCACCAATCAGAACATTTCGTTGGCCGGATCGTATTTTCGGAAACTGTCACACCCTGGGTATGACAGAGACTGGTTTTTGAATTCTTCCACTTTAGCTCCGTTTTTTGGGCATTTTTCTTCCAATCTCGAATCATCCTGCAATAATTCAATCATCCGCAGTAATCTAGCCCAAAAAGGATAAAAACATCACAAAATAATAACACACGACACCAAATTGAGTCCAAAACATCTAGAATTATTCGACTTTTTAGGAACTTATCACTCCCCCAAGCTTAAGTTTGCTTGTCCCCAAGCAAACAAAAAGACTCAAGACGAGACGGACTAAGAAGATCACACATGACATAGCATTAGACAAAGATGTACAACACACGAGCATTAATAAAATTCATTCCGGCATTCAAAACACAAGACATAGACTAACGAATCCTTCTTATCATATCTAGAGCAAAAGTAACGAAAATTGTCAATGGGAAACAACATAGACCAAGAAGATAGACCCTCACGGGATAAATCACTCAACGCTCAATATTTGTGAGGTGACTAAACTCTCAAGCTCATTCCATTGAAAATGTCCTACTATATGCTTGTATATCGTCTCATATCAATCACCAAGGCTGCAACACATAAATCATAAGGTCTTCGGGAAAAAGGACGGTAAGTGAGAATAGCCCAAGGAGAAAAAAAACGGTGATAGGTGTAGGAAAAGGTATAAGAGATGGCAAAACCATTAGAACTAGCAAACCACATGACTAACAAACTTCAACGTCATACAAGTGCAAGGGGGTCCAACGTTTTATTTCAAAACAAAAGAAAATACAAAGGATAATTTCTCTACTTTTGGGAGGATAATGATACAATTCCCTCTTTATTACAAACAAATAGAACAAATAATATTTAGGAGGTTTTTTTTTTTTTTGATTATTTTTTTCTCTTTTTTTCATATATTTTTCTTTTCTTTTCTTCTTTTTTTTGTCATTTTTTTTTTCAAACTAAGAAACAGACAAATGGTAACAATATGGATTTCCCCCAGGCTTGATCATTAAATACTAAGTACAAGAAATTTGATAGCCACGTGCCCCAGTTAGTCCTAAGGTTGAGTGAAAGGAATTGGGCTACCTCCTTTTCGGGTTGTTCAATGTATGGTGTAGTGAAGTAAGGTAAAGTGGGAAAAAGGTGTAATAAAGACTAAGGCTCAAAAGGTATAAGGTATATAATGTGGTGGAAAGTAGAAACGAATGCCTCAATCATTTCTATGTGTTTGCACATACCAAGGCAACATCAACAAGACTCAACACAAGTTCTAAAAGAACAAGTCCAAGGAAGAGAAAATACGCACAAATTTAGGGTGAGACCGAAGTGGTCACCATAAGGCCGGAATAATATCTCACTGGGTCAATTTTGTCTATTCACTCGGACTCTATTGTTTCCAAAAGAAAATAATGGTACTTCTAAACATGATATTCTAAAAAGGATTTTTCACTCCATGTCATGCATTTCTCTTGTCAGAACAAACTATATCAATTTTCATGCATTGCAAATCTCATCTAAAGTAGCTATGTGTGATCACCAAAACCATCAAAATAAAATGACACAACTGACTCGACTGACAATGACTAAGACTCTACACTGCATGAAAGAAAGACTTGCACAAACGTCGCTCCCCCACACTTAAAGGTTGCATTGTCCTCAATGTAATTAAATTAAATCATGGGAGGGTAAAAAAAAGAAAACTCACAAGATGCAATGGGCGGCCACCTTGTGTGCATATCATAACGCTCCGAACATCATAGTCCTGAAGAATCTTCTTCTAACCCTGTGGAGTTGGAGAGTGGAGAATTGAGTGTTACCGGAGCACCGGCAAAGTCACCAGGATTATGTGGTGGTCCTTTCCTTGGTGGCAAAGTCACCGGGATTTTTTTTTTTTTATAGAAAAACAGTCTCCATCACACCATGGGTGTGACAAGGGCTGTTTTTTCAGTTTTTTTTTTTCCAATCTCACACTCATTGTCCTTAACCACATCATAGGTGTTATTTCCATCCTTCAAGACTTTTTTTCTTTTTTTTCCTCCGCATGCGATGACCTTTAAATACCACTCGTGCACATCTTTCTCTCTGCAAAACAGACACAAAAACAAAACAAACCAAGACCAAAGGACCGAGAAGGAAACTCTCTTCCTTTATTTATTCATTAAACAAGAAAAAAGAATATAAAAAAAATACATTCTGAATTTATAGTCTTCAGTTGGACTATCTTTAAGCATCATTCTCAAGGAGGACTAAACCAAACAAGGGCATCCCTCTGCATCTTTCTCCACATATCAAAGATATTAACAAGCATTTTCAGATATAGCATTGGGAGCCTATAATCATGTCTTCTTAAAAATTGATTAATCAGTTTAGCTCTAACGAATGAAGCGCCTTCTAACAATTTATTAATCTCTTTATCAATGCTCATGACAAATCTTAGAGAGTTATGGACAATTAGAGGTGCAACATCTATATACTCTACATGCTCAACATGCATAAATTCAACATCGTTATTCAAAGAAGGATAACTAACATTATCAAATGAATTAGAGTCAAGCACGGTAATGTTACCTCCCTTTTCATTTTCTTCTTGGCTCGTCAATGTTGAATCCGGAATTATTGCACCATTATCTTGTGAAGATGGTTCGAATTTCCATGTGGCTCCACTCTTGTTAATACAAAGGCCCAAACACTCAGCAATCTTTGAGAAAGAGTCACCGAAAACATTCATATCAAGACATTGTGGGATTTCATAAGGATCATAGTTTTCATCCCCACAACTTTCAAGGACGGCATTATGGTCTTGAATCTCCATCATATGCTTATCCTTTTCAGTCTCTTCAATAACATGGTGATTCCGTGCATTCAATTCTCCAATTGTTATCTCTATCTTATTAGTAGAAGAAATGGGGTGTGAATCATTCGATCTTTCTTTGAATTGTTCCCATTCTTGAATGGGACTCTCCGTTATAACCTCAAGCCTAGGCTGAAGTTCAGATTGAGGGAATGGTTCTTGTCGCCAATTGCTTTGATCTTTACCCCACGGAAAATAAGGATAGTTACTCATCCCACCATTGTATGTTGGTGCATTGTCATAGGTATTCAATTGGTGGGATAAATAACCTCCATTGCACTGAGCCTCACGATGTTTTCCGCCACAATACGAACATCTTACTTGAAGCTAATTAAACCCATATCCATACGTCCTCTCATCATTCGATGGGACATAAGCATCAAATCCGGAGAAAAATGAATCCATCAAGCTTGGCACTTCAACTTCCTGCACAATAAAAGGAAAAATTAAAAGCAAAAAGGTCTCACCGTAGCAAGGTGCAGCTTGCTATGGTGAGAAAAAAAAAGTCTAGTCTAACAAAATCAAAAACACGTTCGATGTTGACACCGAAGTCCCCGGCAACGGTGCCAGAAAACTTGATGTGTGATTTTCAATAGATAATCACTAAATCCTACCGCAAGCGCACGGCTTATCGAGTAGTACTTAGGATGTCGATCCCACAGGGACTTGTAGTCAATCTCCAAACAATTCCCGATTTATATTAGCTAGACAAATCAAATTCTTGGAGGTTTTTTATCTAAAAATCCTAAAATTTAAGAAAATAAAGAAAGTACAACTATGAGCCAAGAACTTCAAGATTTAGGTAAAGATCCAATTTAAAAGCATTTCTAGGATTTCAGTGTCACCACGGAATTACTATATGACTTACCAACAATATTTCTCCCAAGATACGAATTTTACACTTATAAAGACAATTATCAAATTTTATCACAAAAATATTCTTTCGAATTATTTTCGTGATTGTACCTAGACTCAAACTACACCCGGTTTCCCACGATGAAGAATGAATTTAGATCCCTTAAAGAACCAAAATTTCATGCCATCTAGGTTTTTACCAAATTTTCATTCCAATAAAACCCTAGATTCAATTCTTGTCTCCTAAAGTATCAATTAAGTAGTACTTTTTCAGTCACTAATTAATCGAATAATTTCTCTACGTAGAATTACGATTATTCACCCTCTGAGGCTATTAATTTCAACAATAAAACAAGAATAGCACACAAGAATCAATTTATAAGAATCAAATTCATAAAACAAGGGAAAGATTGGGTTTTTACATCATATATTCATATCCGGGTTCCTCCTAATCCTAGAAACTGATATCTACTCACGTTCCATACCAAAATTCCAAGATTCAATCATAGAATACATACTTTGACAAGAAGAATAAATAAATGAAGAAACGGAGAAAAGGGAGAGAAAGAAACCGTCAAAGTATTGCATAAATAATAAAACCTCGAAAAAGCTTTGTTCTTGAATTTCTTGAACCTAAAATCCTTGTTCTTGGGGATGGGAGAAGATGATGATGAAGAGAGGAAAAAGTCGACTCCAAACTGATGAAAAATGCGTGTATGATGATTTGTACCACTTAGGGGAGTATAAAAGGGATAATTACATCATAAATATAAGTTTCCATAATTAATTTAATCAAGAAAATCTCTAAAATCAAATATCTATCAATCTTGGACTCTTCTAGTGTGTGGACTCCTCATTTTCAATGAAAAACACGCCAATTTGAAGGAAAATACGTTGGTGAAAGTTTCCACCAATCAGAACATTTCGTTGGCCAGGATCAGATTTCTGGAAACTGTTACACCCTGGGTATGACAGAGACTGGTTTTTGAATTCTTCCACTTTAGCTCCGTTTTTTGGGCATTTTTTTCCAATCTCGAATCATCCTGCAATAATTAAATCATCCGCAGTAATCTAGCCCAAAAAGGATAAAAGCATCACAAAATAATAACACACGACACCAAATTGAGTCCAAAACATCTAGAATTATTCGACTTTTTAGGAACTTATCACTTATAAAATTCATCTATAGACTTGCAAGCCAAAAATAAACATTCAGTACTTTTATTCCTCAACACATGTTGTGTACATTTATATGGTTTAGCACACAAATGACAAAAACTATAAGTGTATAATAAACCATTTAATCATGAGTTACTGTTAACAACACTACTAGAATTTCCCGGATTTGTGACGATTTTTTGTGATGAAAACTGTACGTCACAAATTTTCGACAATATTGCTACGAATTAGCGACAAACCGCATAATTCTTTTTTTTTGCAATAAATTTAGACAACATTGTGACAAAATATGTACGTGGCAAAATGTATGTGACTATTTTGTCACAAAGTTTTGCGCCAAATTCGGGCGCCATAATTTGTGAGAATTTTGTGACAAACTGGCTTGGTCATAAAAGTCTTCGTTGCTAATCTGACGCTAACCGACATACTTGTCCACATCGCAAAATTGTCACATATTTTAGACAATATTGCTATGAATTAGCGACAAACCACATAATTCATTTTTTTGCAATAAATTGAGACAACATTGTGACAAAATATGTATGTGGCAAAACGTATGTGATTATTCTGTCACAGATCTTTGCGCCAAATTCGGGCGCCATAATATGTGAGAATTATGTGACAAAATGTCTTGGTCATAAAAGTCTTCATTGCTAATCTGACGCTAACCGACATATCTGTCCACCTCACAAAATTGTCACATATTTTTGACAATATTGCTACCAATTTCATGGATTTGTGATGAAATTTGTGACGAAAATGGTTCGTCACTAATTCGCGGCATCATTGCCACAAATTAGTGACAAAACATAAAAAGACTATTTTTGTAATAGGCTTTTTTGGGACGACATTTTTTGGACCACATATCGTCCCTTTAAAGAAAATACGATAAAAGTCAAATTTTGATGATTTTTTGTGGGAAAAATTGCCGGGGTTCTTTTTTGGGACGACATATTGAAATGGAGGGATATTAGTGTTGGTGGGAAAATTTTGGCAGGAAATTAATTTGGTTTAAAGGGACGACACAGTTCTTTTTTAGGACGACAACCTGCCAGTCTGGAATCCACATAGACATCGCCGTTTAAAGGGACGACTCAGTCATTTTTTGGGACGACTATGTTGTCCCTTTAAATACTTATAAATTTTATCGATTTTATGAATAACATTTATAAAGTTTATCAATTATTGTGTAATCAAAATTTTTTATTTAAAGAGATGACATAGTCGTCCCTTTAAATATTTATTTTAATATTTAATTTTTATAATAAAATGAATAAATTATATGTTTTATAATATTTTTATAAAATTAATAATTAAAACATTTCTAATAATATTTGTTTTTATTTAAATTTTTTTATTAACTAACTTAAAGTTGGAGTTCGTAATGATTTCAAACATGATGATCGCTATTGAGTTCAAGACCTCAAATTCGAGGTTCGTTAGTTAGTTCATGTTTTCTTACCTGATTTTCGTTATGGAGTAGTGATTTCAAACGTAGGGTTCGTTTATTAGTCGGTTGATGATTTCAAACCCGAGTTTCGTTATTGAGTAGTGATTTAAAACCTAGGGTTCGTTAATTAGTCGGTTGACGATTTGAATCCCGAGCTTCATTAGTTAGTTCAAGATTTCAAACCCGAGATTCGTTATTGAGTAGTGATTTCAACCCGGGGCTCGTTAATTATTTGGTTGATGATTTCAAACCCGAGGTTTTGTTTAGTTCTTTCACGATTTTAAACCCGAGGTTCGTTATTGAGTAGTGATTTCAAACCCGGGGTTCCTTAGTTAGTCGGTTGATGATTTCAAACCCAAGGTTTGTTAGTTAGTTCAAGATTTCAAACCCGAGGTTCGTTATTGAGTAGTAGATTTCAAACCCGAGGTTCATTATTGAGTTGCGATTCAAACTCGAGGTTCGTTATTGAGTAGCAATTTCAAACCTGAGTTAGTTAGTGAGTTCATTATGTGAAACCCAAGGCTCGTTAGTGAGTTAATGATTAGAAGCCCGAGGTTCGTTAGTTTGTCATGAGTTAATGATTTGAAATTTGAGGTGTGTTAGTGAGTTAATGAATTGAAACTCGAGATTGCTTAGTGAGTACATGATATGAAACCCGAGGTTCGTTAGTTAGCTAGGCATGAGTCAATGATTTGAAACCCGAGATTCGTATGTGAGTTAATGATTTGAAACCCGAGGTTCATTAGTGAGTTCATGGTATGAAACCCGATAGCGTGTTAATGATTCGATACTCAAGGTTTGTTAGTTAGTCATTAGTTAATGATTTGAAACCTGAGTTTTGTTAGTGAATTAATCATTCGAAACCCAAGGTTTGTTAGTTAATCGGTTAATAAATATTATTTAAAAACGCTTTAATTGGACAACAAAGTCGTCGCATATAACACCCGTCGTCCCAACTCCCAAAAATGTATACGGACTAATCCTTAATTAAAAGTCGGCATCTCTTATTCCCTCTTCCACCTCTTCTTCCCTCAGTTTTCAGAATAATTCCCCTCCGCCGCCGCCGCCGCCGCCGCCGCTCATCTCCTCTCCGCCGCCGCCGCCGCCGCCGCCGCTCATCTCCTCTCCGCCGGTTCTACTCCTTCTTTCTCTGCCGTTTCTCTGCCCCTCAAACTCCGGCCTGCAGCAACAATTTCGCTCCTTCCATGCCAACCAGCAGCAACAACAAGTCCTCTCCGGTGCTCCTACTCCTCCTCCTCGTCAGTTAAGTGGATCTTTTTCTAGATTTTCATCTCCCACTAACATGAAAAATTGCCAGTAACTAAAAAAAAGCACTGAGTAAAAACCTTAAAAAACTCATCTCTTCCACTAACAAAAGTTTACTCCTCTTCGCTCTACTTTTTCGGTTCGCTTACCTCTTCTCCGCTATGTCAAATTTGTCACAGGATCGCTGAAATCTAAACAGGTAGAATATAAATCGAGGTCTAAAGGTATGGATTTTCCACATTTACTACTTGTTCATTATTTATTTATTTTTGAAATTCGCTAGTTTCCCGAAATTTTCTCAATATTCGTCAAAATGGAGATGAAATTCGCTGAAATAGGTTTGTTCTCACACAAGCAGGTACAAAATGCGTTGGTTCCTTCGAAAGCAGGTATGAAATTGCTTCTATTTGTATTTTTTGATGTTTGGGGGAATGATATTTTTTGGGGCTAAAAGGAGAAAGATTGGAGATTTCTTTTGCAGAAAAGTGTATGAGTAACTATGAAATGACTCATGTATCTAATTTGCACATGGCCACTAGTAATATATAGCAGCCGGCCAAGAAGAAAGAAGGGTTCCAAAGTGTGAATAGAAGACTATATTTGAAGTATACTGTGATATATATTGATTGGCACGCGTCCATTGTTCCAGTGGAGATCTATATTTTTGATGTCACTGACAGATGGACAAGATCTGACGATACTACAGGGCTTAGATCTAAACATGAATATCTGGTAAGGTCACACTTAAGTCCAAAATTCGATTCGTGCCCAGTTACAGTTCATAATCATATCAGAAACATTAAAGAGGAAGATGTGACACAACTGATTGTTAATACCTATAGAAAGGCTAGATTATTTCTTAGAGCCCTATAAATTATTGTTTCCTGCATGACTTGAAGAATGGTAAAAGTGCGCTTATTAGTTTTTATTGATAATCGCTCTAGGGAAATTGTTGTTAGCTTCAAAAACTACATGTCTCATGAAACTTGAGCAGTTTGTTGTGGTGTAAGGATAGGGGTTTAGTTCACCTCGTGATCCGTAAGTGGGTAGTAATACTTGTGACAGATTGAATACCAGGTTGATTTGTGCTATGGTCCTGTTTCAAACAATGGTTGCAACCATACTAAAAGTGTACACGTTGTGTTTCCGGATGATGGTGATGTGATTTATGGTGTTGCACACCAGCACACTGGAGGAATGGTTCAACTATATATGGGGAGGTAATTGTTCTACTTTTCAATTTCTACATTAATGGTCAAAACCAATGTTTGTGTTTTTGTGCTAGATCCCTTTTTGAATTTAATTTTAATTCTGTTCTATATCCATTCTTTTTTTTACATTTAGCTGCTAGGAATCATGGTTGCACATTAATGAGACACGAGACTCAAACTCTTGTTCTCTAACATTAAGATGCTATGAAACATGGTGATTACATCAATGAATATATCATTAAGCACATGATCTGAAACACATTTATATATGTCTCAACACAAATATCACATTCAAGTATCTCACAATTGAGTTAAGTAGGACACAAATATCACATTCAAGTATCTCAAATTTGTAAGATATGGTTATCACTATTTCATCAAAAAAATTGGTTACAAAATTGTCGTATTTTTTTGTCACACATTTGTCGCTATTTTATGAAGCAACTTTGACACAACACTCCATCACAAACTTATCGGAAAATTTTGTCACACATTCGTTGCAAAATGTAATTTTTGTCGCAGATTCATCACCTAAATTTTTGTCACAAAGTAAGACTTTCATCACAATGTTGTCACGAAACTTAGTGACAAGGTTAATTTTGACTCAAAAATTTGCAACGAGGTGTTCCGTGACGAAACTAGGTGTCGTCACAGATTTGTCACAAACGAGCGTTAGTGACGAATTTGTGATGAAAACCGCCGTCACAAATCCGAGAAATTCTAGTAGTGCAAAATGACAAATATTTCTTCAAAACCGTATAGAAGAGTTTATAGTCTAGGGTACCTCATAGAGAAAATTCTGAACAAGTCCAACATAACTTTGTTCATCATAACAAGAATAAGTTCCAACATGATTTATAGATCACCAAAATGAGACTTTATAAGGAACAATAAAAGACTAGTACAAAACATGAACTTCCTCAAAATATAATAATGCAACTCATGCTTACAATGTTTAAAAGAACAACTTTATACAACCAATGGTTAGATAGATTAATGCACACAACTCAGAGTAGAATTAGTTTTAATAATTGATAAATCTACTCTCACTGTTTGAAATTAATGGTTTAAAATGAGTAGACACATAACGCGATTGACCTTAATATGTGATCAATATTCAAGTGATTCTCTGAATATGAAATAAATTGTATTCCATTTAGAATCAACAAGTTTCTCCAATGCACGAAACCTTAGATTAATCACTTAGAACAATCACTCCCACTCAATTAACATTTCTAAAAACCGGTACGGTTTCTAGCTTCGCGTTATGCTAGAACACATGATCAAAATATATTTTTACATACAAACACTTTACTTATCCAAAACTATAAAAAGAGTTACGAACTCCTATCAAAATAAGGATATATCTAAATGTGTAATATTTCAGAATAATTCTTTCCGTAGCATAATATTGTCAATATGACAACATAGATGAGAACTAAATAATCTTCAATTCCACCGTGTCTAATTAAATAGATTTTAACTTATAGAATACTAACAAATGTCATTTTCGATAAGATTCTCCCACTTAATCACACGGTGTTGCATACATGTGTGATTGGAACATTTAAGGAGAAAATGACATATTATTCCATTATAATGTGTATTTTGCTCTACACTTTCAAAATGAGCTTTCTTTATCCTTGATTGTAAAAACTTTGTGGATAATATACGCTTCAATAAGGATAAGAAGGCAACAAAATGGATAATGTCAAAATTTGAGATAAATTCCCAATCCATCCAGAATAAGAACTAAGACACTTACATTAATATGATCTCAAAGGACAATTCGCCAATATGAGTGTGGACTTAATGGTTTGTCATATCATTATGGAAACCCCACAAAACTCAAATAGTGTTGATAAATATGATAAGCTCTAAATCTCACAACTATTCAAGTTAAAGAAGTATATTACCACTTCATATGTCGAAATACCTTGATGTTACTTATCTTATGTAAGTTAGATATAACTTAGTATGCCATCATGCTCAACAAAAGAATAATTCTAAAATCTTAAACCAAGAATGACTTTTTACCAAGTGTCTCGCATCCTAAAGGTTGCTAGCTTTATAGTTATATCCAATCTATTTTAATTGACTATGTGAAGTAGAGGTCAAAAGCACTTCACTATATATCACAATAGAATGAAACCAATAGAAATATGAGATCAACAATATGGTAATTTACTTTCTAAATTAATGAGGTAGCTAACTTTAATATCCTTAACAAAAGTAAACGCCAATTATAATTGACATTTAAATAATAGGACATAATTACCTTTACGTGTAGTAAAAAAATGAGACAGTGATATTCTTTATGCGTCTCAAAACTCAACTCCTAACGTTTGAAAACAATTGATCAAATACCATATAGACCACTTGTCTTTATGTGTCCATAAAACAATTGTGAACACTTTCACACATAAAGAGTGTAATTAATTACACCATCATAAACCGAAATCACTAGAGACATTAGGAAAATCATAATAATAGTAATCCAAAATGATCTATAAACCAACAATTAAACCTAATTTCATTATGTATTATGTACTGAAAACCTTTACTTTTGTGTCATTGAGGACAACACTTATATTAAGGTAGTCAAAATTGGACTTGATCCATAATGGAATGCATACCTTATGTGGTATGGTTATACTTAACTTTAAAAGGATCAGGCATAAGCGCTCAATTCACCCATACGCTCATAGATCAACTCATTAGTTGACAAAATTGATTTCGTAAGGCGTGGTGGAGCACCCATACGAAACTCAAGTTTCAAACCTATGCATTCCAAAGTTTTTTATATGAGTTGTCTCGGAGAGAATCAACTAATGTTAATTCTCAAATAGTAAATTCAAAACCTTCCTTTAGGCAAAGGTCATAGACACTATATAGAATTTACTTTCAAAGCCAATAAGACTGGAGAATCAATTAAAATAGAGAAACACCATATGTACCTTTAGGCATAAGATGAATCCACTCATTGTTATATCAATTTCCATCTTATTCAACTAATCTCATTGAACAATTGCTTCCCTTTGAGGCCGAGCATTGTTCAATGAATTAATTGGTCAAAATGTATGTATCACTTTTGTAACCACTATTCATTATGTGATCAACATTTATTACTTGTCCTACATTTTGGATGCTTTGGCTACTCCAAGAGATGCAATAGAAATAATCTTAATGTGACGCATACCGTTTGATTATATAGTCTCTCAAGATAACACATAATAACAAATGTCAGTAAAGTGACTTAAACTCTACATTTGGTGAAACCAATCTGAAGACTCAGCTGTGTGATGGACAGCTGAGAAGTGTATTCAAATCTGTGTGTCAGTAGGGTGGAGTCTACTGAAGCTTCTGTCAGCAGGGTGAAGGCTGCTGAGTACTGGAATACAGCAGGGTCCCACATCTGTTAATTCTGTTATGTGATAGCTATACAGTCTCATTAAAAGGAGGACACGTGTAGGGGTATTTATGGTGTTTTAGGCAAAGATTCCTGATGTCTAGGGTTTAGGGATTTGTACCTATAAATACAGTTGTTGCCGCATTGTCTGTGTGTGTGAAATCTGTAACTCAGTGCGTAATAATAAATATCTCTTTTCTGCCCGTGGTTTTTTTATCTCTCTCACTTTGAGAGGGGTTTTCCACGTTAAATCTATGTTCTTCTTGTTTTCTGTTATCTCCTTTGATTATTTGCATTTGATTGCATCTGTTTCTATTTCTTGCAGCTGAAGTTATCTCCATCAGTTTCATAACAAGTGATATCAGAGCGAGGTTCTGGAGAAAACAATCTGTACGATCAACTTCATCTTCACCAAGACCTTCAGTTAGGTGCTAGGATCTATGATAAAGTTGTGATATTTAGCAAGAAAAGATGTCAGTAGTAAACGTGAAAATCGATAAATTTACAGGAAGGAACATCTTTGGTCTGTGGTAAATC
Source organism: Gentiana straminea (assembly GCA_036785695.1). Lineage (NCBI taxonomy): Eukaryota > Viridiplantae > Streptophyta > Magnoliopsida > Gentianales > Gentianaceae > Gentiana > Gentiana straminea. The sequence goes on along the minus strand of JAVUPR010000240.1, from coordinate 133,342 downwards.
AAGATGCGTGCACTGTTGAACAGCAGGGTTTGTGGAGTCCTTTATCTGACAAACCAAATACAGGTGCAGCAGATTACGCCATTCTGGAAGAGAAAGCACATTCAACCATCATGTTGTGCTTATCTGATGATGTTATCACTGAGGTTTCTGAGGAAGACACCGCAGCCAAGTTGTGGAAGAAGCTTGAAAGCCTGTATATGACCAAGTCACTGACCAACAAGTTGTTGTTGAAAAAGAGGTTGTTCAGTCTGAAGATGCATTAAGAGAGTCCAGTGAGGGAACATCTTGACTAGCTGAACACAATATTACTTGATTTAAGGAATATTGATGTTAAAATTGAAGATGAAGATGCAGCCCTAATCTTGTTGTTGTCATTACCGGCATCATATGAAAACTTTGTGCAGTCTTTCATAGTTGGAAAGGATACAGTAGCTTTGGAGGATGTGAGGTCTGCCTTACATGCCAGGTGTTGGACTTATTTCTATGTTTTGATGATGAGTGCTAGACTAAAGACCGAAGGTTGAGGGCTCAAACTCAGTTAATGAAGGCTAAGGGATCAAACTTAGTGATTAAAGTTAAGGATATGCAATCAGAATTTAGGCAAGTCTGTGATGACCTAAACTGATTACATAAACCTTGTGTAGAAGGTCTAAGTTCCATAAGTTGGATGATGTTTGGAACTTGGTTATAATTAAAAAGGTGTAATCTAACTTCACAAATAAAAGTTAGATAAAAGAAATCAGCTGCATTGTATTTGATACACAACAAATTACTGTTCAGCAGACTGATAGGTATTACAACAGACTGATGAACCTGCTGATAATATACCTCAATTAATTCAAGATTACATTGGAAGATTACATGGATAAGGACAGCCAACTACCTTTGATTTATCAAACAAATCAAGGGCTGAGATTAAAAGAACGTTGGGATGATTCAGAACTTTATCCAATGGTTATAAGTCAAAGGATGGACAGACTGCACTGTCAAAAAGAAATTCTGACAGTGTCAGTCCTATGAATAGTGACAGAAAGCAAGTCAAATGAGACAAAAACCAGGAACGGTTATATTTGAATTTCAAATTCAAGTCACATGCATTCCTACCTATAAATAGAGGACTTTCAACTCAGAAAAAGATGATGATTGATGAACTTTAAGAGAAAAATATAAGAGACTATTCTGAGCTAAAAAAACACCCTGCTGAACTTACTGAACTTAAAGCTACTGATCTAGAAAGTTTCTTCAAGTGTATTCTGCATTCAAGCTACATCAAGTATACACACTTGAAGATCGCAAGCCGCCGATTATATCATCCTAATCAAGTCGCCGCAACCGAATCATTTATTTGATTCATTCTTTATTATATAAAGAACCCGCTCGAAGACAAGAAGCACGGTTGTGTGAAAGACTCGTTGTTTGTGGTGGAGTGGTGAAGAGGCAATCCTACCCTTCAAGGACCGGTGGAAGACTCGGGAGCGACAATCCTACCTTTTCCCGCTTTTCGGTTGTGAAGCCATAGTCATTGGTGAAGGACAAGCAACCTTAGGAATCTTTGTAACTCGCAACATCAAAGATCTCTAGTGAATTACCTCCAACATCACAGGAGAAGAGTGGACTGACAGGATTACACCACCTGGAACCACTATAATATCTGCCTACTTACTTTCTGCATTTACATTCTGCACTTAGTTTATTACACACATCAACCTACTGAATCTTGCAACCGAAATCACACACATACACTACGAGTATCTAATACTTAGTATCATATTTAACAACAAGTAATAAGGCTTAATTTTGATATAATTCCGCTGCACAAATTCAGTAAACTGAACTGTCAATAGACTATTGTTTATCGGCGGAAAGCACCGAGGTATCGACGGACTGCGAAGTATCGACGGGCTCGCCGAAGTTGCTGAACTTGTTAACTCCAAAGTTTTAAGTGTTAAGTTTATTCACCCCCCTCTAAATTTAACCAAAGCCTTTTCAAGGGACCAACAATTGGTATCGGAGCAGTGCTTCTGTTCTGAAGAAATCCTACTTGTTGTGCTTGTGAAAATACTTTGAAACTTTATCAAGTTACTGATTTTAAAAAACTTGCATCATGGATAACACCCAGTATGCTAGAACTATGCTGATGTGCTCTCTTGATAGATTTGATGAATATAAACGTCGAATGCAGGCATACCTTGCTGCAACTCATGATGAGATGATGGATGTACTAACTGATGGACCACTGGAGATTACCAAGGCAGTAACAGTGGGAGATACTACAGAGTACATTCCAAAACCAAAAAAAGAATGGAATGCAGAAGACAGAAAAAGAGCAAACCTCAACAATATTGCTATTGATATCATTTATAGAACCTTGGATAGCAATATGTACATGAAGGTTAAAGATTGCAAAACTGCAAAGGAACTTTGGGACAAGATACAATTGATCTGTGAAGGCATTGATGCAATAAAGAAGAATAAAATCAGTGTGGTCAAAAAGAGGTTTCAAAAGTTCAAGATGCTACCTAATGAAACCATTGAGCAAATGGAATCAAGATTTAATGCTATCCTGGATGAACTTACCCTGCTAAGTGTAAGTTATTCAAAAGAATAAATAAACACAAAAATCTTGGAAGCTCTACCTGCAAAAGATGTTTGGAAAATGAAGGTGACTGCAATAGAAGAAATGAGAAAGCTGCATGAAGAAGACACCTTCAAGTTATTTTCGCATCTTAAGGCTTATGAATTCAAAAAAGCTTGTACCCGAGACCGAAAAAGAAGAGCCAAAGACCACTGCATTGGCTGCTTAACATCGGGAAGAAACATCTGGAGGACAAGATGATCTGCTGGATGAGATGCAGGAGCAGATTGCCCTACTGAGCAAGAAAATCAGGATGATGAAGACTGGAAAGGCTCCTTCAAGAAATCTCACAAGGAGGCCTACTGAAAGGAAGAAAGAAGAATCAAAGAAAGACAATGACTATCTGTGCTTTCATTGCAAGAAACCAGGACACTTCAAACCTGACTGTCCAGAATTAAAACAAAGTAAGGAACCTGATTATCTTTGCTTCAACTGCAAGAAACCTGGACACTTTAGACCTGACTGTCCAGACCTACTAAAGTCCAAGAGCCAACAAAGAAGACATGGCAAGAAGGCTATGGTTGCTGAAGATGAATCAGGGTATGAAGTGGAATCTGAAAAGGGAAATGAATCAGATGACACAGCATTGGTTGCTGATGTGGAAGATTATGCTTTGATGGCCAATATGGATGAAACTGAGGAGGTATACAATAATGTATCAATAAACACTCCTGCTGGAAGTGATTGTGAATCAACATGTGGTTCAAATCCTAGAAATTCTAATAATGAGGAGACTTTGGATGCTATCCTTAATCAACTGAGGAAAATACAATCTGGTTATGAGATTGTGAAGGCTGAAAAAGAAGCACTTTAGTTGGAAGTTGAAAGATTAAAAGCTGAATTAAGAATTCTTAAAGGCAAAGAAAATGATGCTGGACAGAATCAGCATAAGCCTGCTGAACAATCAGTAGCTGCTGAATCTGCTAAACCATCTTGTTCATTTACTGCATACAAATCCGGAAAGCCTTATGGTGATAAAACAGGGCTTGGATTTGGAACTCAACAATCTAAAAAGAGTGGATCCAGTAAGGTTACTGAACCTAGTACCAGAATTGGTCCTAAGTTTGTACCTGCACAAGATCCAACTCCAAGTAAGGTTGCTGAGGCAGTAAAACCTACTGAGAATACTTCAAGAAAGCAAAATCAGAAGTCAAAGAAGTCAACAGCTCCTAACAAAAAGAACAAATCCAAAAATAGGACTGCTGTGCCTTCTAGACCTACTGATAGCAGACCTGCTACCAAGTCTGTTGGACCACAGAAAGGTAATAACCAGAAATATTCCAAGGATAAGAATCCTAAACCCAAAAATGTTAATCATTCAAGGGATACTTATCTCAGGGGGAAAGGTAGACTATTCCCTACTGATGATGATTGGAATATTCCTGCACCTACGGCTAGAAACAATAAGTATAACCATACTGCTAGGGTAAAACCTAAGCAATGGAATCAGCAACGGACTCAGCAGAGGACTTATACAAGGCCTCAGCAGGGACCTCAGCAGACTCCTTACTACAGAACTGTTTCTAACAGACAGCAAACCAATGGTTATACTAATGCTTCTAACACCAAAAGTCACTTCAAACAGCATTATAAACCAAAAGGCCAGAAAACATATGTGAATCCTTGTTGGAAATAAAATTTATGTTTTGATGATGATTCATCACTTATTTGTTAGTTGTTCTTAACCCCATGGATGAAGTGTCATAACTAGCTGTTATAGTGCAAATAAAAAAGAAGTCTAGATACCAATGTATAGGATTTATTAAAGTCTGATATTTGTATAAGTTAAATCAGACAAGCACTGTAATAGTTGTTCGATAAAACTTGTTTTATATTTATTTTACCGGAACACCCCAAGTATAAGGATAGTAGTATAGGGTGTTACCGAGTCGTCCTAAGTGAATCGTACAATTATCGGATTAAAATATCGCTGTTATAAATAATGTCACAACTTATTAACTAAAATTAAATTTTATACTAATTAAACTAGGGTTTATGCTAATTATGAACAGTAAAAATGACGATGAACAGTAACTTCGATGAATAGTAAAAAACGATGAACAGTAAATTTGCAGAAAATAACAATTAACAACTAGGGTTCCTAAAATAACTAAACTCAACAAACAAAGTTGATGACGAACGAATTGGTTTATCAAGTAATTAAAACAACGGCAAGGCAACGGGAATCCACCAATCAACCAACCCAACCCCAACTAGATGGCAAGTTAACGATACAATTTTTAGTAATGATCTATCGCGAATTCGATTAAATCTCTTTAAACAAATTCTAGGGTTTCGTTTCCTTGCTCAAGCAAAACTAAACTAGCATGCATAACACGATCGTGAGATTGTCTCCAATACTCTACTCAATTAATCACGATTAAATCTCTTGAATCACAATTAATTGCATCAATTGAAAAGATCAAAGCTTGAACAATATTCTCATATAAATTCAAAGCATAAAAGATGGTTTCATCGATCTCTCGATTCAAATAAAACATAAACAATTATAACAATATCCAATTGATGAAAAACTGTAACTTTTACTCACTAAACATGTAGCTAAAAATCATCTAGTTGGTGTGGCTGTTGATTGGTTTCCTCCGTTGTCCCACCGCAAGATGCTTAGCCTTCAATCATCTTCGAACTCCCAAGCAAGATTGAAAGAAAGAAACTCATATTTTTATTTGTATTTAGTGCGGCTGCTGTCTGTATTTTTGCAGCTTCGGGGCTCGGTCAACCGACTTAAGACACTCGGTCGACCGAATAGCATGGCTCGGTCGACCGAGCCTACCTATTCACGCGTTTTCACACTGCTGCTTCGTATACCGTGTTCCCCACTTCACTCTTTCGATCTGATCTGATTTATCCTCTCTTCAATGCTCCGATTTTCTTCTTTATTTTGAAATCACTTGATTGAATGAGATTAATCTTCTCCATTAATGATATCCCCATGCATATCTTTTAATTTTCTGCAAGATTGTTGTTACACCAAGTCATCGAATAATAATAATAATAAAAATGTGTAACAAAAATAACAATTAAACTTAATATTTCCTCATAATTAAATTATAACCCCTCAATAACCATTATAGGAATTTAACGGTTAAAACTCGTTTTTCTCATTTATTTCCCTTAAAAATAAGGTAAATTGTTTTGGGATTAAGCCCGAAAATATAGTAAAATATACCCTAAACAACTCCCCCACACTTAGCTTTTTGTTCGTCCCGAACAAAACAATTAAAACTAGCTCACTGTACATGTAATCCACATAGATCCCTAACTCACGTAACAAAAGATACAACAACTATAGCAAGTGATACCAACATAGAGATAGATTTTGTGTGTGTGTGACAAGCCCTTTTCAATCTTCACAATCCTCTCAAACAAATATCCTCTCAAATAATTTTAATGACTATTCTAGGTGTAGGCAGTAATCGTTCCACACAAAGTCTTCCCGCGCACTCAGTAGGATAATCCCTACAGCATATCATTCGGTTTATACTGGGTATAAGTTAGACGATAACTTAGTCTTTCACTTATTCATAATACTCCATTAGTTGATTTAACTATTTCACTTTTAAACGCACATCAGAATGAGCTCTTACCCGTCATGGTAGAATAGGATGTTTCGGGATAACACCCTACCTTACTCAAATCATAGGGTAGCTTTTCCTGACTGTCGTGAGCTTTTGGTCATCATAGTGGAATAGGACATTTCGAGATAATGCCCTACCGCACTCCAATCATCGACCAGCTTCCGACACACCCATTTATTTATAATTATCTCAACTTCTTTTTTTTCAAAAACATTAGCTACGTTTCACTTATCACATTCAAACCTTCCGATATTCACAGTGCACGTTCTGAACTTAGGTGTTACTTCACTGTTACTATTAAGAACAAATCTCTCTAAGATAAATCATAAAATAGTGAAAGGATACAGTTCAAAATTATTGCTTCGATATCAAAGGCTTACGTGAATATGAAATGAATACTATCTCAAATCAGTAAAAGCATGCTATAATTATCTCTCAAAGTCACATAAAATCATTGTCAGGAAACTACAACTAGCAAGCCATTTGTTTCAATTACATGCTCAAGATTTACAATTATCCAAGTTTACTTTGAATTTTTTTTTATTTTAAAATTGTCGAGAAAATCACATTTACTCATTCTCAGAAGATATAGCATGATAACATTCCCAATTTAGACACCCCCCACACTTAAATCACATTATGTCCTCAGAATGTGCAAAAAGAAAAGAATACTTAGCTGGATTTCAAAATGATTGCCGGGTTGTAGGTTAGCAGAGGTCAGGCCGTAGCATGAATGAACCGCTGCAACTCATATCACGAACATACAACACTAAAGGTGATAACTGGCAGAAACCGCTCAATAGTATCTGCAACACTCGACATAACATATAATCTCGGGGTACAAGGGGTATATGAGTAAACATGTAGGCACACAAAAATGGGCAAATAAAGCATTCACAAATAGGACAGGGATAACCAACACACAAATCACCAAGGTTTTATTCCTAATAACCTAAAAACTTAACTAAAAAGAAATACTTAAAAGACTAGGCGCCTCCTGGAGCGCTTCTTTTATGTCATTAGCTTGACACAAGAAACCAAGTCAACCCGGATCAAAGCCACTCGGGTTTAAGGCTAACCACTTCTCTCGTCGACTCGTAATGATTAGAACGGAAATGGCTTTCGCCACAACAACAAGTCAAGTGCGCGAGTAAATCATGAAATTTTTCTCTCCGTACAACACCGACTCTTTTCTTCTTGTTCTTGTTTCTCAGATTCGGCTGAGGTATGCTAACAGGCTCAGGAGCATTAACAGAAGGATCTGCAAGGATAGGGGTGAGAATGTCATCATCCACTCCAAAGAAGTCGGATGGAATCTCTTCACAAATAAACGACTCAACCATTTCATTTCTCTTTTGAAAGTATAGTACTTCAGGCTTTTCCTTAGGTTGCCCAAAGTACTTCTTAATCCTGTGACCATTGACTTTGAACGGTTGATCGCCGTACCCTTTCAACGTAATGGCTCCACCAGGATGAACATCAAGAATCTCAAAGGGGCCAGACCACCTAGATTTAAGCTTACCAGCAAAAAGATGGAATCTGGTGTTATACAGCAAAGCCATGTCTCCCACTTTGAATTCCCGATCTTTAATCTTAGCATCGTGGAGCGCCTTCGTTCTTTCCTTTCTCAGCTTGGCGTTCTCGTAGGCCCTGAGTCTGAATTCATCGAGCTCATGTAGTTGCAATAATCTTTTCTCCCCACAGAGTTGGCTATCGAAGTTTAAGAATTTAATAGCCCGCTAAGCTCCCGTGCTCCACGACCGGTAGATGGCAAGCCTTGCCATAGACCATTTGGAGGGTGACGTACCCATAGGGGTCTTAAACGCAGTGCGATAAGCCCAAAGTGCATCGTCCAACTTCAGACTCCAGTTGGATCTATTTGAATTCACCGTTTTCTCCAAGATCCGCTTAAGGCTCCGGTTGCTTACCTCGACTTGGCCACTGGTTTGGGGGTGGTATGGTGTACCAATTCTATGCTTGACACCATATTTCTCAAGAATTTTATCCAGTGGTGCATTACAGAAATGCGAACCTTCATCACTGATAAGGGCTCTAGGACAACCAAATTTAGTAAAGATATTCTTTTGCAAGAATTTCTTTACAACTTTGTGATCATTGGTTTGGGTGGCTATGGCCTCTACCCACTTGGAAACGTAGTCCACACAGACGAGAATATATTTGTTAGAGCACGATGATGGAAACGGTCCCATAAAATCAATGCCCCAGACGTCGAAAACTTCACATTCCAAGATATGCCTCAAAGGCATCTCCATCCTACTACTGAGTCTCCCTACCCTTTGGCATCTATCACAGCCCTTGCAAAAGGCTTCAACATCTTTAAACAAGGTAGGCCAGTAAAAACCAGCTTGAAGGATTTTTGTGACTGTCTTAGGTGCTCCGTAGTGTCCACCAGCGGGACCACTATGACATTGCTCCAGAATATCCAATTGTTCATGCTCCGGAACGCACCTACTAAGCAACCTGTCCTTGCAGACTTTAAACAGATAAGGATCCTCCCATACGAGATACTTTAAGTCGCTGAAAAATTTCTTCTTCTCCTGATACGTCATATCTTCTAAATGCCCACTTGCTAAGTAGTTAACGTAATCAGCATACCACGGCCTCAAATTCTCTAACTTCATTAATTGCTCAGTCGGAAAGTCAATGCCTATCTCCTTAGGGATTTCGCTACCCTCGTTTACTAGGCGAGATAAGTGGTCAGCTACAACATTGTCACTACCCTTCTTGTCCTTAATCTCAAGGTCGAATTCTGTAATATCGGGATCCATCTAAGTAACCTTGGTTTAGCGTCTCGCTTTTGCCATAAGGTAGCGTAGTCTTTGCGTGATCTGTCCAAACCACAACTTGAGACCCGAGCGGTAACTTCTAAATTTATCCATAGCAAAAACGATGGCTATGAATTCTTTCTCTCGTAGTAGTGTAGTTACACCGAGCCGGGTTCAAAGTTCGACTCGCATAGTAGATCGGCCGGAACTTTTTGTCAATTCTCTCGCCCTAGAACTGCGCTACGGCGTAGTTAGAGGCATCGCACAATAGTTCAAAAGGTTGAGTCCAATCGGGCGTGATTAAAATGGGGGCACTGGTTAGCTTATCCTTTAAGCTATTAAAAGCTTTCTTACACCCATCATCAAATAAGAACTCCACTTCCACTTTCAGTAGGTTGGATAACGGCTTTGCTATCGTTGAAAAATCTTTAATGAAACGCCGATAGAAGCCTATATGCCCCAGAAATCCTCGTACCTCCTTCACTGTCTTCGGGTATGACATTCTCTCAATGGCTTCTACTTTAGCCTTATCCACCTGAATACCATCACTGGACAGCTTTTGTCCTAACACAATCCCTTCTTCGACTAGAAAATGACACTTCTCCCAGTTAAGCACCAGATTTTTCACAACACAATGTTGGAGTACCATATCTAGATTCTTTAAAATTTCATCAAAGCTATCTCCATAGGCTGAGAAGTCATCCATGAAGACTTCCATACATTTCTCCACTAGTCCATCAAATATTGCTAACATGCACCGTTGAAAAGTCGCGGGTGCATTGCATAAGCCGAATGGCATTCTGCGAAAAGCAAAAGTGCCAGATGAACACGTAAATGTGGTCTTTTCCTGGTCATTGGGGTCGATGGCTATCTGGAAGTAACCAGAGTATCCATCGAGGAAACAATAATACTTGTGACCACTCAGCCTTTCGATAAGGCTGGTCAATGAAGGGTAGGGGAAAGTGGTCCTTGCGGTAACCTCGTTAAGTCTACGATAGTCAATGCGGACTCTATAGCCTCGTCACGAGTCATAAGGCTACTTCTTCCCCTCTTTCGTTCTTCTCAACGGTAATACCCCCCTTCTTTGGCACAACTTGAGTGGGGCTAACCCACTCGCTATCAGCTATGGCATAAATAATTCCCATATAAAGCCATTTGATGATTTCCTTTTTGACAACCTCCTGCATGTGCGGATTTAGCCTCATTTGAGGTTGTCTAACCTTCTTCGCTCCTTCCTCCGTTCGAATCTTATGCATGCACACGTACGGGCCGATTCCTCGATATCGCCCACCTGCCATCCGAACGCGAGGATATGTTTCTCAAGCACTTTGATCAATTACGCCTCTTGCTCCGGCTCGTGTTTAGATGAGATGATCGGGGGCAACTTATCACCGTCTTTTAAGAAGATGTATTTCAGGTCTGCGGAAGTGGTTTTAACTCTAAGTCAGTAGGTGGTTGCTCGATGCTAGATTTTAAGGGACCACCTTTTTCCTTGTGAGCTTGGACCGGTTGACTGAAAAACACCTCGTCTTCCTGAGGTGTAACCCCAGAAAGATATTGAATGATATCATCTAAAGAAATCTTCCTATCAGCTTCCGTCTTTTCTTTCTTATGCTTAACCATCTTCTTAAGTTCTTCTTCTTCAAGCACTTCACCAAGCTGCTCCCAATCATCCAACTCCCAATGGGTAGTTTCTCTCCAAAAGTCTATTTCGTCCCAGCTACCCATTAAAACTTCCTCCTCTGCAAGGTCAAAGTCCGCTGGTTGAGCTCCTTCAAATCATTGTCGCTCATCCCCGGAATGTCCCGCATTTTCTCGTTCACTCATAGGCTCGGTATGCGCAAGCCGTTGAGACAGGATCTACGGATGACAACGGCACAGTGAACAATTATCGGAGTCATCTCCATAGATTGCTTCAATGAATGAAATTCCCTGGATCGGGGTTTCGCGAACTTTTTCTTGCTCGAAGGTGACGGAAGTGTCTGCTATTCTCAGAGTGATTTGGCCAGTTTGGAAGTCAATAGTGGCGGCAGAGGTGTCTAAGAAAGTACGGCCTAGAATCAGGGGCATCTCCTTGTCAGACTGGTAATCCAGTATGACCCAGTCAGTTGGAAAAATTAAATGTTTAACATGGATAAGGACGTTGTTAACACAACCACCGCTAGACGGCTAGATCGGTCTACCAACCGAAGAGACGGGGCTCTTCCTTAGCCTCCCGTCCAACCCGAGATTCTTGCAAACATTCAATGGCATCACATTGACGAGAGGCCCCCGAGTCGCATAAGACATTGTGGAACGTGCGGCCTTCAATCGTGCATGAGATTGAAGGTCGTCCGGGGTCACCTCGCTTGATTGCAATGCTCTGTGAAACCGTTGAACATTCTTCTCTTAGTACCTCTTCTGCCATTTCCTTTAGCTTCTTCTTACTTCCAAAGGAATCCTTAAGATACTTAGAGCATTTAGGCATCTCAGTTAATACCTCTGCAAGAGGCATAGTCACCATAGTATCTCTAAGCATCTTTTTCACTCCGTCATACTGTTTGTCAGAGTTCAAGACATTCTCTCTTTTCTTTGCTGGATAAGGAAGGGTTTTCGAATGATTGGTTATAGTTGGACTTTGAATGGCTTCGTCCTCCTTATCCTTCCATCTGACAAACTTCTCAGTTTTCTTTTTAGTCAGGGGTTCAGCCACCTGACTTCTCTTCTCAGCATCCTCATCACTATCCCCTGAAGAATTATTATCATTCAGCTCTTCCTCGCTGTCGCTTTCTTCGGTATTTATCTCTTGCTTTCCCCCTCCTGAACTCATGGCATCAGGAGGGGCTACTCGTTTCCCGACGGCTTTTCGGGTCCAGCTGTCTTACCGCTTCTGAGGGTGACTGCATTCAACTCCTCCTCTTTTCCATAATCCCATCGCGGTGTGATGGCATTACAAGCACTGACATCTGCCTTAGGGTTTCTATCTGTATAACTAGGCAGTCTTCCTTGGGGTCTGCTTGCTTGCTGCTTAGCCATCTGACCAATCTGTCTCTCAATCGTTTTTTGACCGGTGGCCAGTGTTTTCACCAATTCTACTAGCTCATCAAATTTCTTCTGAGGGACATAGGTGGGCTGTTGATTTTGCGTTTGAGCCCGCTTACCTTGTGGTCTTTGGTTATTGGAGTTGAAGGAGGGATTGGAGTTGGATGCACCAGGTGGTGTATAATAACTATTTCGCGGATTCCCTGAATAGTTGCGGTTTTGATTGTAGCTCGATTGACCCGTATTTTGATTGGAGCCTCTGAAAGGTTGATTCTGGTTCTCCATGGCATGCACTTCTTCATCCATCATATTTCCGGCTTTCATGCCCAAGTGATTTACATCTCCTGGCCCTTCTTGCTGCTTCATTTGTAGGTTACCTAGTTGCTTGCTCATTAATTCCATTTGAGCAACTAGCATTTTTGTCTCCGAGTTACTTGCAGCAGGCTCATTTTTGCTTCCACTAACATGAGTCTTCCTTTGAGTACACCACATGTTATTCTTAGCTATTGTTTCTGCTACCCTGTAGGCAGCATCATCTCCTCCACCTAAAAACGATCCATGAGCTGTGGAATCTAGGTAATCTCTATTGGGTTGAGAAACACCCTGATAGAATAATTCTAGAAGTTCATGTTGATCATAACCATGGTTAGGGCATTTCCTCATCAACAAATTCAACCTCTCCCAGGCCTTTCCCACACTCTCTCCTTCTAATTGCTCGAAAGTAGCTATATCTCGTTTAAGGCCCATTATCGTTCCAGGTGAAACGAATTTCAGAGCGAAGGCTCTTTTAACATCGGCCTAGGTATGAAGAGAGTGATGGGGCAAGGATTTATACCATCTATTTGCTTCACCTCTCAAGGCAAACGGAAAAAGTTTCGGTTTAACTATTTCTGAAGGAACGCCAGGGTAGTGACCTGCTTCACATATTTGCACAAAAGTGGATAAGAAGTCATGTGGATCTTCTCACGGCGGTGCCATGGAATGAATTATTTTGGACCATCCCCACAACTCCATTCTTTAAGTCAAAATGCATACCTCCCATCTCCGGCGGTCGAATTGGTCTATGCCCTTCTAGGAAGTCTTGATTCAGATAAGGTGCATAAGGGTCCGGCGCACAACGACCGCCGCCGAGGGCTATTCTTCGCCGAATATTCGATTCACTCGGAGGATGTGCAACCGGTGCCCAGGTTTCTTTGTTGAGCATTCTGTTGTTGTTGCATCTGCTGGTTCATCCAGGCTTGCTGCTGTTGCTGGTTCTACAACATTTGCATCAGAATTTGGTTTAATTGAGCGGGATCCATGCCAGGAGGATTTTGGTTATTATTCCCTTGGTCCTTCTGTTCGTGATCGCTGGAACCGTGTTCGCTCATGTTGTCAGGATTTGGGAATAGTCTTCTCTTGACAATGTCTCGTTCAGGTTCAGGACAGTATAGTAACGGCCCTTTCTTGCTCCTGGTTTGCATAAACCAGGGGAGCAAAACAGAAAAGTCAACACTGACAATAGGTCAGGTTGACGAGATATTTTACACTGACCGGGTCAACTTAGAAAATTTTTGTAATATATATAAATTATTATTATTATTATTATTATTATTATTATTATTATTATTATTATTATTATTATTATTATTTTTATTTTTTTTTATTTTTTATATAGTTAACAGAAACAGTAACTTGCCAAATTACAATCTTTTAAGATTCTGAATAACAAGTCAAAGTTTGACAAAGTTTGCCAAATTACAATCTTTTAACAACAACATGTCGAAGTTTGGTAACTTTAACAGATTGTGACTTGAATTTGTCCTCAAGTAACGTTATTGTTAAAAACTTGACAATAACGTAAGTTTCTTTTATTTTTTTTTTTTTTATTTTTTTTAAATTTTTTTTTAAGACAAACACCTAAAAAAAAAAAATTACACCGACACAAAAAACTGCACCTACGAAGAATCCGACAACTGTTACCGAATCCCCGGCAACGGCGCCAAAAACTTGTTCGATAAAACTTGTTTTATATTTATTTTACCGGAACACCCCAAGTATAAGGATCGTAGTATAGGGTGTTACCGAGTCGTCCTAAGGGAATCGTACAATTATCGGATTAAAATATAGCTGTTATAAATAATGTCACAACTTATTAACTAAAATTAAATTTTATACTAATTAAACTAGGGTTTATGCTAATTATGAATAGTAAAAATGACGATGAACAGTAACTTCGATGAATAGTAAAAAAACGATGAACAGTAAATTTGCAGAAAATAACAATTAACAACTAGGGTTCCTAAAATAACTAAACTCAACAAACAAAGTTGATGACCAACGAATTGGTTTATCAAGTAATTAAAACAACGGCAAGGCAACGGGAATCCACCAATCAACCAACCCAACCCCAACTAGATGGCAAGTTAACGATACAATTTTTAGTAATGATCTATCGCGAATTCGATTAAATCTCTTTAAACAAATTCTAGGGTTTCGTTTCCTTGCTCAAGCAAAACTAAACTAGCATGCATAACACGATCATGAGATTGTCTCCAATACTCTACTCAATTAATCACGATTAAATCTCTTGAATCACAATTAATTGCATCAATTGGAAAGATCAAAGCTTGAACAATATTCTCATATAAATTCAAAGCATAAAAGATGGTTTCATCGATCTCTCGATTCAAATAAAACATAAACAATTATAACAATATCCAATTGATGAAAAACTGTAACTTTTACTCACTAAACATGTAGCTAAAAATCATCTAGTTGGTGTGGTTGTTGATTGGTTTCCTCCGTTGTCCCACCGCAAGATGCTTAGCCTTCAATCATCTTCGAACTCCCAAGCAAGATTGAAAGAAAGAAACTCATATTTTTATTTGTATTTAGTGCGGCTGTGTATTTTTCTGTGTGTTCTTTTCTGCTCGAATGGTGCTGCTTATATAGGAGTTTCGCCGACATAAGGAAGGATCTAGAAAAACGCGTCGATTTTGCGGCTTCGGGGCTCGGTCAACCGACTTAAGACACTCGGTCGACCGAATAGCATGGCTCGGTCGACCGAGCCTACCTATTCACGCGTTTTCACACCGCTCGCTTCGTATACCGTGTTCCCCACTTCACTCTTTCGATCGATCGATTTATCCTCTCTTCAATGCTCCGATTTTCTTCTTTATTTTGAAATCACTTGATTGAATGAGATTAATCTTCTCCATTAATGATATCCCCATGCATATCTTTTAATTTTCTGCAAGATTGTTGTTACACCAAGTCATCGAATAATAATAATAATAAAAATGTGTAACAAAAATAACAATTAAACTTAATATTTCCTCATAATTAAATTATAACCCCTCAATAACCATTATAGGAATTTAACGGTTATAACACGCTTTTCTCATTTATTTCCCTTAAAAATAAGGTAAATTGTTTAGGGATTAAGCCCGAAAATATAGTAAAATATACCCTAAACAATAGTTCTTGGCCGGAACTGAGAAATGAAGAAACTGACATTTAATCCAGCTGAGATTCTACAAGAAACTGACAATAGAGCACACCAACAGAAGATTAAAGAAGATAAGTTCGCTGAGGGAACAGACTCGGTTGGCTTATCTAGAAGACTGAAGAACTGAGGGACACAAACTCAGTTATTGAAGAATGAAGAACGAGGGCTCAAACTCAGTTATGAAGATTACAAGTCGAGACTGTAAAGTTGGACTTCAGGCAAGATTGTGGTGACCTGAACTGACTTTATGGATTTTGTATGAAGACCTAAGAATCATAAGGACAATGAATTCTTAGATAATAAATGTATCATGGTGTACTTTGATTAAGTCAATTATAATCAGATGAAAACTGGAGTACTGATTTTTGAAGAAGAATAAAATCTCAGTTAATGCTCCAAGTCAGTTAGGAAACTGTCAAGTAATAAACTCAGTATAAAACTGATAAGGAAACTCAGTTTTACAAGTTAGTCATCCAACAAACTGAAAGTACAGTCGAACGTTGTAAAGAAAACAATTTCATTGGATGAGTTACTGACACAGCAGAACAATCAGAAAATATAGCCGTTACAAGCAGGATGAATGTTGAATGAACCCCTATAAATAGATTATCTCTACAACATCAGAGATAGCAGGCATATGATATAAAAGCAAGAAAATTAAAGAAATCTATCTAGTCAAGGAAGATCAAATTGAGGGGGAAAGCCAAATTCAAAAGAATACTTGCTAAGTATTTAATTGCTAGATCAAGAAACTTCTTCAAAGTGATTCAAGCATATTCAAACAGATTCAAGATCCAGTATTTGAAGAAATACAGAGCCGTGCTTAAATTAATCATCCAGAAGAAAAGCTCAAATCACAGTTGAATCATAGTCATTGATTCAAAGTCTCAACTTTGATTTTATCAAAGGTTTAGATCGTGAAACACCAAGAAGGTGTGAAGGACAGTTGAGTGCAGTCAGGAAGACTATGTTTGTGATGAGCTGGTGAAGAGGCAATTCTACCCTCCAAGGACCAGTGGTTCAAACAATTGAAGAGCAGCAATCCTACCTGTTCTACAAGTGTTTAGATAGTGAAGCTAGGAATTAGCCAAGGACTATCAGTTTAGGACTTTTTGTAACTGGGCCATCACAAAGAATTTCTAGTGGAATTTTCCTCCGCATCACAGGGGAAGAGAGGACGTACAGGATTACACCACCTGGAACCTCTATAATTCTTGTCTATTTACTTTATTCATTCTTTATAGTGGTTTTCATATCGAAACTATAGTTACTAGTTGTTAAAGGCTAATATTTTTTCCGCTGCCAGTTAAAAAGACTAAATATAAGTCAGTATTAACTTATATTCAGTTTAGCTAACTGAACTCTGCACAAGTTAAGGGGCAGGAACAAAACTGAACTGAAGATCAGTTTAAGTTTCACAGAAACTCAGTTCCTGGGACTTTTCCACCTTAGGATTAGTTTTTGGTGACAAGTTTATTCACCCCCTCCCTAAACTTGTGTTTGCCTTTCCAAGGGACCAACAATCCTACACAACCTACTGTTAGAACTTATGGTGTGGAATACATGTATGAACCAAAGTATGACACTTTTAGAAGAAGACCTTATGGAAACTTACCAAGGGTCATGCTTACCACTGACCATTATGGACCCAAACAGGTTTGGGTACCTAAAATGTATTAACTTTGTTTTGTAGGGTGTCTGGTACTTTGACAGTGGATGTTCCAGACATATGACAAAGAATAAGCACTGTTTGTCAAACTTTGTGGCAAAGGACGGTCCAAGGGTGAATTTTGGCAACAAGAATACACCTGGATATACAAGAGGTTATGGCACACTTGTGAGAAATGGACTTACAATCAAGAATGTTGCATATGTGTAAGGACTGGACTACAACTTGCTGAGCACTGGACAATTCTGTGACATGGGATACAAGGTCACTTTTGACAAAAATAACTGTATTGTCATTAGTGAAAGAGGTGATCAAGTTGTATTGGCTGGTAGAAGACAACAAAACATGTATGTTGTGGATTGGTCTACTGCAGTTCCAGAAACCTGCCTAATTGTGCATACCAAGTCAGAACTAAATTGGTTATGGCACAAGAAACTGAATCACTTAAATTTTGATGATATCAATCAGTTGGTGAAGAAGAGGCTGGTGATTGGTTTACCTGAGATCACATTCAAAAAGGATGCTATATGTGATGCATGTCAGCAAGGTAAACATATAAAGTCAAGTTTCAAATCAAAAACTAAACAATCAACTAATAGAGTGTTGGAGCTGATGCATATGGATCTATTTGGACCAATAACTCCAACAAGTGTAACAGGAAAGAAATACACCTTAGTGGTTGTGGATGATTATTCAAGGTACACTTGGGTGGTATTTATGAACAAGAAAAGTGAAACACTCAAAAAAGTGAAACACTCAAAAGCATGCCTAATCTTTTCAAGAGATTTCAAAATGAGAAAAGTTTGACAGTAGTAAAAATAAGATCAGATCAGGGTACTGAATTTCTCAACAAAGTTATAAGAGAATACTGTGAACAGAATGGTGTACTACATCAGCTTGCTGCTGCTGGTACACCTCAGCAAAATGGGGTTGCTGAAAGAAGAAACAGGACTTTAAAGGAAGCAAGAAGGACTATGATTTGTGAAGCATTGCTACCTGAAAGATATTGGGCTGAAGCAGTCAATACAACATGCTATACACAAAACAGAACCTCAGTGAACAAGAAGCTGCTGAAGACACCTTATGAGATTTGGAATGGTAGAAAACCAAATATATCCTATTTCCATCCATTTGGAAGCAAGTGTTTTATCCTAAATCACAAGGTACATTTGAAGACATTCCAACCAAAGTCAGATGATGGAATTTTCTTGGGATATTCTTCAGTCAGCAAGGCATTCAGGGTACTGAAAAAGAGGTCAATGAAACATGAAGAAACAATCCATGTTGTGTTTGATGAACCTAAGTTCACTGGTATGGAAGATGAAGATTGTGAACCTGCTGAGAATCAACAAGTCACTGATCCAGATTGTGTTGAAGTTTTGGAAAGATTCAATGACTTGAAAGTTTCGATACTGCCCCTGCTGAACACCCTGCTGGTGATATTACTGATGCAACAACTGAAGCAGTTCAAGGATCTGCTGAACCCCCTGTTGTTGAAGAAGCTACAGCAGACCCTACTGAAAATGATGTTCCTGATAATCAAACTAACCAGAATCCACAATGGTTAAGGAATCACCCGGCTGAACAAGTTATTGGCAATGTACAGCAAGGTGTAAGGACTAGAAGACAACTGGAAGCTATGTTTACTTGTTTTCTATCTCAAATGGAACCTAAAGTTGTTGAAGAAGCAATTTCAGATCCATATTGGATAATTGCTATGCAAGAAGAGTTAAATGAATTTGAAAGAAATCAATTTTGGACACTTGTTGAAAGGACAAACCATGCAAACATGATTGGTACTAAATGGGTATACAGAAATAAACTTGATGAATCTGGTACCATTGTAAGGAATAAGGCCAGACTAGTTGCAAAAGGCTATTCTCAAGCGAAGGAATAGATTTTGATGAAACTTATGCACCCGTTGCAAGATTGGAAGCTATCGATTATTCTTGGCACATGCTGCATATAAAAACTTCAAGGTATATCAAATGGATGTCAAAGTTCATTTTTGAATGGCATTTTGTAGGAGGAATTGTATGTTCAGCAACCTCCTGGATTTGAAGTGAAAGATCAAGAAGATAAAGTGTATAGACTCAACAAAGCACTTTATGGATTGAAACAAGCACCAAGAGCATGGTATGAGACTCTATCTCAATTATTGGTGGATAATGGTTTTACAAAAGGCACCATTGATAAAACTCTTTTAGAATCAATGAGAAGGACAGCACCCTGCTGGTACAGATTTATGTTGATGACATAATCTTTGGTTCTGAAAATGAATTGCTATGTGAAAAGTTTGCAAATCTAATGAAGAGCAAATTCCAAATGAGTATGATAGGAGAAATGAACTACTTTTTGGGATTGCAAGTTAAATAGATGAAATATGGAATCTTCATTCATCAAACCAAGTATACCAAGGAGTTGCTGAAGAAGTTTGGTATGGAAAACAGCACCAAGATATCAACTCCAATGAGTACAAATATTAGACTGGATGAAGATAAAGAAAGCAAAGATGTTGATCAGACTTTATACAGAAGGATGATAGGCAGTCTGTTGTACCTCACTGCCAGCAGACCTGATATATCCTTTGCTGTAGGTGTTTGTGCAAGATTTCAATCTAAACCTAAAGAAAGTCATTTAGGTGCAGTCAAAAGAGTTCTCAAGTACCTGAAAGAGACTTTGGGAGTAGGGATATGGTATTCCAAGGATGGAAGCTTCAAAGTTATATCCTACTCAGATTCTGATTATGCTGGATGCAAGATTGATAGAAAAAGCACCTCAGGAACCTGTCAGTTAATGGGAAATAGACTGGTTTCCTGGTTCAGCAAGAAACATAACTCTATATCAACTTCCACTGCTGAAGCAGAGTATATTGCTGCTGGAAGTTGTTGTGCACAAGTATTGTGGTTATGACAACAGTTATGGGATTATGGAATTGAAGAAAAGGAAATTCCAATCATGTGTGACAACACAAGTGCAATTGCAATCACTGAAAATCCTGTCTTGCACTCAAGAACCAAGGACATTGATGTAAGACATCAATTTATAAGAGATCATGTTGTAAAGAAAGATGTGGTGGTTCTATACATCCCTACTGAAGATCAACTTGCTGACATTTTCACTAAACCACTTGATAGTGAAAGATTTGCCAAATTAAGGACTGAACTTGGTATTATTAGAGTTGACTGATAATCAGCAGTGTATTGGAATTCACTAAGAGATGTTGGGTGAGCTCACTTAGCAGATTAGTCATTGGTATCAACAATTCCATGTACTTATGTTTGGACAATAGAGCAAATGAGGTTGCCAAGGGGATTGGTCTTTGTCATGTTGGGTGAGCTCACTTGATAGATCAGTCATTGGTATTAAACTTCATCTTGTATTATCAATTGAACAAAACAAGAAGAATTCAAGGATCAGCAAAGTCTCTTTGTCAGCAGGCTGCTGAAGCATATTTATCATCAGACTGCTGAGCCAACCTTGCTGAGAACAACCCTGCTGAATGGAACGTTTCACAGTCAAACTTTATTAAAGTCAAAGAGCAATTGGCGGGATATTTATTTTATCCTTTCTGACCACGGTTACACGATCTAACGGTTACAATACGTTTTGGAAACGTGTCAAGCTAACATTCACTCAGATTAATCATGGTCAATATGGATGTACATGCACTGACAGTTACAACCACTCACTGTCTATTTATACAGGCCTATCACAAAGCATTCACTCTACTTACAAAATCTCAGGCTTATACTCTCTGGTTTTACACTGTGTGAACACAGATTTACAAAGCTTTCTTCTTCATCTTTTTCTTATGATAATGGCGGAAAAGATTGATGTTCAAATAGAATCAAGCCAAAGTGTGAGAGGTTTTGTTGTTGATGCTAACAAAACTGAATTAGCTATCAACATTGGTCGAAGAATAAGAAGATATGCCGGATTGGAGAATGTACTGAACATTAGATTGGAAACAATCTCATATACAAACGTTGTCAGTTTTTGGAAGAACATTCAAATAAAGGAAGGAACTGAAGCATTCAAAACAGTTGTGAATGCACAAGAAATAGAAGTTTCCTCAAGTCTCCTGAGGGAAATTTTTGGTTTTGAAGAAACAGTAGATGGTCCAACAAATCCCGAGGAAATGGGTTTGTCCAAGATGGATTTTGTTGATAAAATCAAGACAAATAAAGACACCAAATCAATTCTAGGCATCAATTGTAGACACATTAGGAATGAGTACAACCTGCTGAGCAAACTCATTGCGAAGAATATTTTAGGGCTGGTTGGAAGTATGGATACTCTATCAGGACCCAAGATAGAGCTGATGATGATCATTTGCAGAAGCATGAAGTTTGATTGGGCTGGATATTTTATTCATTACATGAAGAAAGTAGCCAAGGAGGAAAGAGAAGGGAAAAGGAAATCCAAGGCCTTACCCTTAGGATTAATGGTTCAGACCCTGCTGAATCATTTGGAGATTCCAGATGTTGCACCTGAGAAGATCAATCAGTCCAGATACAAGAAAGAGATTGATTATGCTATCCCTGGATTGGATGATGATGAAGAAGGTGTTGCAGAGGCTGATGATAATGATAGTGATGGAAATGATGGTGATGCTGGTAGTGAGCTGGTCAAGCAAACTGTGAAGAAATCTATTAAATCTGCTGCACCAAAGAAGACCACTGAGAAAAGAAAGGCTGCAGATACAAAGAACATTACTGAGATCTTGAAGCCTAAGAAGACAAAGAAGCAAACAACACAGACTGCTAAGTCTGCTGAGGGTCCAGCTGAAGATGAGATTACTGACCCTGTTGTAGCTGCTAGAAAAACTGTTGTTGAGATTTTAAGGGAACAACAGAAGGAAGCAAAGAGAAAAAGGAAGTCTACTGTGGTTGAAATAGAAGATGAGCCACTTTCCAAGAGGATGAAAGAGATTCTCCACAAAAAGAAACATGGAAAGGGAAAACAATTGAGAATCTTAGAGGCTCAAAGGGCACAAGAAGAAGAAGATGATGTAGTAGTAGAAGAAGAGGCTATTGAGGCTGAGCCCTTGACTATTATCAAGCCTAATGAGGGAGCAGAGGTTGTTGTTGAGCAACCTGCTAAAGAGTCACAACAGACTACTGAGACTGAACCTGCTGTTGATGTTACTGGATCCTAATCTTCTAAGGCTGCTGAGCCTACTGGAAGTGAACAAGTTGTTGTTGAGAAACTTATAGAAGAACCAAAGCAAACCACTGAATCTACACCAGCTGTGGTGAGTGAAACATTGGTCCAAGACCCTGCAATTCCTGCAATAGTTTAGGGGGAAGAGCAGTCTGCTGCTAACCCTGCTGATGAGCATATAAGTCAGGGGGAACCAAGTGTTGTATAGATGGAAGTAGTAGGTACAAATATACAACCTGAGCAACCT
The DNA here is from genome assembly GCA_036785695.1 of Gentiana straminea. Taxonomy (NCBI): domain Eukaryota; kingdom Viridiplantae; phylum Streptophyta; class Magnoliopsida; order Gentianales; family Gentianaceae; genus Gentiana; species Gentiana straminea. Next base: position 110,729 of record JAVUPR010000240.1, on the reverse strand, counting down.
ACTAGCCTTGAAGCATCTGTAGAAGAAACATTGAATCTACTTGTTGAGACCTTTGGAGGTTAGCAAGGTAGTGCACAAGCTCCCAGAGGATCATTCCTGCCCTATGAAAAACATGAGAAAAAGAGGAAAGAGGGGTATGTTGATCCAAAACTCCTGCTGGTGGCTGATTACTTCCAATGGAAGTTTGGATTTTATAAGAAACAAAAACCTCGCCGCAGCGGAACCTATGACAGACTTTGAAGAATGGGTTTTTGAGAAATTGGGAGTGGAGAGCTTGCTGGATCTGATTGATACCTCTTTGTTACAATCAAGGCTGATGGATCTATTTGATGATCAACAGAAAGAGGAGGGTATCAAGTTCAGGAATCCAAGAGGTGATGATGGTGATTCTTCATCATCTGATTCTGATGATAATCACCCTCCGGTCCGGGGAGAAGTCGGTGGAAGTGCCATGTTTATTGAACCAAGAGTAGAGCGATCCATCGGTTCCGGGATGATCCACCGAGAGAGAGCAACCGGACGATGAATGAGGATGAGGACAATCTCACCATAGATGATATTGAGGCACAAATCAATGAGGGAATAGATGGTGGTGCAAACAGAATGGTTGGCGAGATTGATAATTTATTTGTGGTTGAACCTACTGATCAACCTGAGGATCAGCAAGCTGAATATTTGAGTGAAGAAAGAGTCACTGATCATGATGAGCCAAGTGTCAGTTCTGAGGACTCCATTCAATATCAAAACTGGGTTGACACTGATGGCACCCTGACCAAGACTGCAAATCTACTAAGAAGGATTGGGGATATGGGATATTTTCAACAAGAAAACATGGACATATTCCCTGATCAAGTTGTTGTGGCATTCATTGCACCAGATCCAACAGTTGAAGAGGAGGTACAGGTTGCTGGGCTACAAACAGCACCTACACAAAGGTTGGAACAGGAGGTACAGGCTGCTGAGTCTCAAACAACACCTGGACAAAGGTTGGAACAAACTTTGGGTTTGGAGGAAACCCCTGTTGTTGAAGAGGCTGCCGTAGTGGAGCCTACTTGGAGTCAAGACCACTATAGGGAAAGTTGGTCGGCCAGACCGCTAGCACGAGGATGAGCAATTCTTTGGGACTATGACTTTAGTGATGAGGAGTTCCAAATGCCTGAAGAAGAAAATGTTAATACTAATCCCCCACGGGCATTTGTACCTATTTTTGAAGAAGCAGCTCTTGATCTTATCTTGGAAGAATATCAAGGTCCTAACCCTGCTGGACTAGATAGGAGTTGGGCAATGGTTGTGAGCAATTAGAGGCAACAATACAATGTTGAGGAGCCTACTGATGGAGCTGCTAGAGAAATAGCTGGTGGAGTACCAGCACATGTCCTGGAAGAGTTGAGGACTGTCAGAAATGACATTGCAAATCTAAGAACTCAACTGGACAGGCAAGAGCAGAGGTTTGATGATTTGATCAACTTGGTGGAAAATAGAGGGAGGACTACAGAAACAGTTGCCTCCAACATTACCTCAAATCAGTATGCTCTTGCTGATCTTGCAATGGAAGTAAAAGGAATCAAGCAAGGGAATTCACTGAAAGAAAAGTTTCTGAAAAATCAACTTGAAACCATCCACCAGAAACTTGACAAACTTGCTGAGGCACCTAAACCTGCTGAGGCTACTGGAACATCTCAACCTGCTGGATTGGATCCTAAGCTTACTGAAAGGATCAATCTACTGGAACAGACTTTGCAATCAAGGATTACTGTAGTTGATACAAGAACTGAAATTATGGAAGGACAGCTGAGTAATCTGGTAATCACACAGGAGAGTGTTCATGGTCTAGTGTCCCGTTTTGTTGATGATGTCACTAAGGGGGAAGAGGGCCAAACAACAGTAGCAAAAGAGGCTGCAAGGATTTTTGCTAAGAAGAAATGGGAGAATGAGATAAATGCATTCAGGGAACCTGCACCTGCCAGAGTTCAACTTACTGATGATCTCATTAAACAATATAAGAATGAGTCATATAACAGGAGGAAACATTATCATGACAAGGGATTTCATGAAGGTTTAAATTCATTCTTAGGATTGAAGTTTTGGGAAGCAAGAGTTAAAGCCTTGAGGGCAAGTTTTAGAGGTGGAAGAGGTGGATGATGTGGAAGAAGTGGTAGAGTTGAAAGGAGCTTGCCTATTACAAAAGCTAAAGACTCTCTGAATGAATTTAAAGAACTTTACATGAGAATAGGATTCAGAGTCAATCAGATCAATCTCCTTCTACCAGAAGCTTGGAAATGGTGGAAAGAAGTCAATTCCTACATTGATTTCACTCTGATTGAGAATGAATGGATGACAGAAATGATAGAAGAAATCAGAGCCTATCAAGAACAAGTGGAGAAGGCTAGACAGGAAAGAGAAAGAAGACAGTAGATCAACATACTTATCATATTCTATCTTTGCTGTATGTAGACTATAATAACTGTGAACAAATGATTATAATGAGAATTGACTGAAAATTTGTTCTATTTTTGTTTTTATTCTTTTTGCTTTGCTGTTAGGTGAGGGTAGTGGCATCATCACCAAAAAGGGGGAAATTGTTGTACTTATTTCTATGTTTTGATGATGAGTGCTAGACTAGCTGTTATAGTGCAAAGGCAAAAAGATATCTAGATCAAATTTATAGGTTTATTAGAGTTTGATCTTTGAATAGGTTTGATCAAACAAGCACTGTAAAGGTCTGCTGAATTGTTTCAGCAGACTGGTCAATATCGGTAGAGTAGTTAGGCCAGTAGACTTTTCTGGAACCTGCTGAAGACCGAAGGCTTAGGGCTCAAACTCAGTTAATGAAGGCTAAGGGATCAAACTTAGTGATTAAATTTAAGGATATGCAATCAGAATTTAGGCAAGTCTGTGATGACCTAAACTGATTACATAAACCTTGTGTAGAAGGTCTAAGTTCCATAAGTTGGATGATGTTTGGAACTTGGTTATAATTAAAAAGGTGTAATCTAACTTCACAAATAAAATTTAGATAAAAGAAATCAGCTGCATTGTATTTGATACACAGCAAATTGCTGTTCAGCAGACTGATAGATATTACAGCAGACTGATGAACCTGGTGATAATATACCTCGATTAATTCAAGATTACATTGGAAGATTACATGGATAAGGACAGCCAACTACCTCTGATTTATCATACAAATCAAGGGCTGAGATTAAAAGAACGTTGGGATGATTCAGAACTTTATCCAATGGTTATAAGTCAAAGGGTGGACAGACTGCACTGTCAAAAAGAAATTCTGACAGTGTCAGTCCTATGAATAGTGACAGAAAGCAAGTCAAATGGGACAAAAACCAGGAACGGTTATATTTGAATTTCAAATACAAGTCACTTGCATTCCTACCTATAAATAGAGGACTTTCAACTCAGAAAAAGATGATGATTGATGAACTTTAAGAGAAAAATATAAAAGACTATTCTGAGCTAAAAAAACACCCTGCTGAACTTACTAAACTTAAAGCTACTGATCTAGAAAGTTTTTTCAAGTGTATTCTGCATTCAAGCTACATCAAGTATACACACTTGAACACTGCAAGCTGTTGACTATATCATCCTAATCAAGCTGCTGCAACTGAATCATTTATTTGATTCAATCTTTATTTTATAAAGAACCTGCTAAAGACAGTGAAGCACAGTTGTGTGAAAGACTGTTGTTTGTGGTGGAGCTGGTGAAGAGGCAATCCTACCCTTCAAGCACCAGTGGAAGACTCAGGAGCAGCAATCCTACCTGTTCCCAGTTTTCAGTTTGTGAAGCAATAGTCATTGGTGAAGGACAAGCAACCTTAGGAATCTTTGTAACTACAACATCAAAGATCTCTAGTGAATTACCTCCAACATCACGGGAGAAGAGTGGACCGGGGAGCTTAGACACAAGGCTGCTTGGGACAGACGATCAGTGGCCGGGGCTAGTGGCTAGCAAGCAATAGTGGAAAAGGATATGGACGAAGAAGAAAAAGAAGTCGGTGTCCAAAGGTGTCCTAAGTCTACCGATGTCCGTAATTACCGTAAGGAGCAAGGACATTGGAAGTCCAATTGTCCAAGGAAGAAGAAACGAGGGAAAGGAAATTCGCCTTGGCGAGCAATCGATGAGGATCCGTTCTAGTTGCAGGAGATTCTACACACCATAATGATGTGTGGATACTTGATTCTGGAGCATCCTACCATATTTGTCCAAACAGGGAGTGGTTTTCTACTTATGAGCAGATGGATGGTGGTCAGATCTATATGGCCAACAACAAGGTTTGCAAAGTTTGGGAATTGGTCAAACAGCCTACTGACAAGGGAGTTGTGACTTGTAAATGGATTTTCAAGAAAAAGGAAGGAATAACTAAGGCAGAAGGGGTCAGGTATAAGGCACGTTTGGTTGTAAGAGGATTCAGTCAAAAGGAAGGGGTTGACTTTGATGAAATATTTTCACCAGTGGTAAGACACACTTCAATCAGAGTGTTACTAGCAATGGTGGCACATCAGGATCTGGAACTTGAGCAATTAGATGTGAAAACTGCTTTTCTACATGGTGAGGTGGATAAGGAGATATACATGACACAGCCTGAGGGTTTTCAAGTTCCTGGTAAAGAAATTTATGTTTGCAAGTTGAAGAAATCATTGTATGGTTTGAAGCAAGCTCCAAGGCGAGTGGTATAAAAGGTTTGACGAGTTTATGCTTCAAAGAGGGGGTTACAACGAAGTCCTTATGACTGTTGTGTATACCACAGTCTGCTGAAAGATGGATCTCATATCTATCTTGTCTTGTATGTGGATGACATGTTGATTGCTGCTGCAAGGAAGTCTGATATCCAAAATCTGAAGAACCTTCTTAGTGCTGAATTTGAAATGAAGGATTTGGGTACAACCAAGAAAATATTAGGGATGGAGATCTGGAGAGATAAAAGTCAGAAGAAATTGTTCTTGTCTCAGCAGAGTTATGTGCAGAAGATATTGGCCAAGTTTGGGATGTCTGCTGCAAAACCAATAGATACTCCTATGAAATCAAATGTTCATTTGTCTTTTTATGCTTCACAGTCAGCTGAAGAGAAGAAGTATATGTCAAAAGTTCCCTATGCTAATGCAGTTGGCGGTATGATGTATGCCATGGTATGCACTAGGCCTGATCTGGCTCAGGCAGTCAGTGTTGTCAGCAGGTTTATGGCTCAACCTGGAAATGAACACTGGAAAGCTGTTAAAAGGATATTCAGGTACCTCGAGAGGTACAGCTGATGTTGGTCTCATTTATGGAGGTGATACTAGTCTGGTCACAGGCTATTGTGATGCGATTATGCAGTGATGTTTGGTGGACACCCTTCTTGATATGAGAACCTCCTTGATATGCAATACCAAGAAAAATTTGAAGTTTTTGTTCTTCTAAAACCCAAGACAAGAAAAACATTTTTTTCTCTCTTTTTGTATGAAGTGGGGCGAAATTTTTCTATATCTTGCACTTGGAATAACTCTCCTTTTATAGGAGAGTAAATCCTTGATCTCCAAGTATTAATTAATTAAATAAATAATTAACTAAACAAAATAAAAAGATATTTTCCTTAATGACTAATTGTGACATGTATTGACCAATAGGAAATCAAATAACAAGTCATCCAACCAATCACATAACAAGAATATCTTTTATTTTCCATAACACTAGAAAATTAATTCTTGTGCTAAAAGAGACATAATAGGCGCCACTTATTAGGGTTAAAAGCCCACATAAAATGTCTTTTATGTGTATTATATTATTTAGCCCAACTAAATAATATCCATGCATATCAATTAATTAGCCTAGCCAATTAATTATCACTGAGGCCCAAATAACAAGAATATCATTCCGAATTATAGAAGCCACATCGGGGACCATGGACCTATAACCAATAGCTCCAATAATTAATTATTCATCGAACAGAATAAGTACATTAATTATTAATTCCGGGATTACGCCACCATAAACCCGAAACTGAACTCTACCGATTATAGATGTATACTTATACTCAACCCATAGAGTGAAGAAGCGTCCATTGATATAATCACTACATACGGATTAACCCTCCATAGACTGTCCATTCTGAGTGGGAAGTCTCCGTGAACCCGACTCAGAATATCTTATCCTTATTTACCATTAACCCCCCTGATGATCAATTAGTGCACATATCTGACTAGTAGCTAATTAGTCAAATGTGAACTCCCGGGATCGATCACTTTCTTAGGGCTAACAAATAATTAAGGAGACTGTCTCTCTACTTCCTGCAGGAAGGAATGGATTCCATGTCTGTGAAAATCAGAACTACTCACTCATCAGGAGATAGTGCCAATGAGAAGTGGCTTGGGACACATATTTAAGTGAACCGTAACTAACATATCAAACACTACCCCGAGACAAGCAGTACCCTGTGATCACCTCAGGATTAAGGTTGATCCATATATGATCATCTAATGATTTAATAAGATTCCTCGATTATGGAATTATACCGAGAAATACAGATTAAATCGGTCCAGTCCTATATGAATGCCATCATATATAAATGCCCCACGTAGGTACCCTCTACCGATAGTCCAGATAAGACTATCACACCCTAAGGTGTTCTGGGCGCATTATTGGTGCTTTAATCATGAGACCCTAAACTCTGATTAAGTTCACCACGGACTAACAGTTTAAGTATATCGATCACCACTAACTCAATCCTCACATGCATGCCATACACTGAGTTAAGCGGTTACATACTGATATACTTAGGGTTTGCAGCAGTGTATTACTTACAAGCACAAAGCAAGTAATAAGGTAAGATAAATTCTGTTATCCAAAAAAAATTACACAAATTGTCTTTCGGGCACTACACCTAACAATGTTGACAGTAGAAAATCAATGATTGGTTATGTGTTTACATTGGGAAATGCAGTGGTCAGCTAAAATTAACTCATTTACTTTTACTAGTACATCCTCTACCATGCCATCGGGATATGAATTCGACCTATCAGCCAATTGAATTACAACCCTTGTTTCTTTTAATGGCCCAAGATTCAATTCTTTATACACAGACAATGGCATAACGTTAATGGATGCACCGAGATCAAGCATGGCCTTTTCTATCCTTTTATGCCCTATGATGCAAGGTATAGCATAAATACCTGGATCCTTACTTTTCGGTGGCAACTTTCTCTGAATAACTACTGATACATTCTCATTTACCGTCAATCTCTCATTTGATTTCAGCCTCATTTTATTGGTACAAAGCTCCTTCAAGAATTTTGCATACCTCGGAACTTGCTTAAAGGCTTCCAAAAGTGGAAGCTTTATTTCAACCTTTTTAAAGGGTTCCATCAAAGCTTTATCCTCTTCTGCCTTTTTATCTTTTGCTAACCTGCCAGGAAAAGGTGGAGGAACAACAAATTTAGGATTAGTCTCAATAAAGTTTTCATTTACCTTCACAGTTGACTCATCCTTTTTTTTATTCACCTCTTCCTCCTTTTTCTCCTTCTTGGCCTCGTCTTCAGGAAGTGGATTTCGCAATTCCTTGCTGCTTCTCAAAACTACGGCATTCACATTCTCCTTTGGATTGATGACCACTTGTGATGGGAGCTTTCCTTGGTTTTCTTGCAATTGACTTACCGTGGAGGCTAATTGAGACATTTGGATCTCAAGATTTCTTTGTCCCGTTCTTGTCTCAGATTGAAATTTTAAGTGGTCCTGCTGTATTTTCTGGACCTCTTGTTGCACTTTCTGGACCTCTTGTTGGACAGTTTGTTGCAAAGAAGAGGTCAGATTCTTCATCATTTCTTCCATAGAGGGCCCAGAAGGTGCCGGTGCTTGTGGTTGTTGATATTATGGTTGAGGCAAAAATTGTTGTTGTGTTCCTTGTGGCTTATAGTTGAAGTTAGGATGATCCCTCCAACCTGGATTATAAATATTCGAATACGGATCATACTTCATTTGTTGCTGCCCTTGGAAACCACCAACTGCGTTTACTTGCTCAATACCATCATCTTGCAAAGTAGGACACATATCAGTTTGGTGTCCCACCATCGAGCATACACCACAAGTCTTCACTTGATGTATCTGCCCTGCTGCCATTTTCTCTACCAATGAAATCAACGTGTCAAGACGTTGGTCAATGGCGGAGAAGTTTGCTTCATTCACTGTTTGTGCCACATCCTCTCTTGAGCCAAAATGTTGTGCATTACCCGCCATGGTTTCAATCAACTTCTTGGCATTCTCACATGATTGGTTCATGAAAGCTCCACCGCTTGCTGCTTCAATTATTTTCCTTTCTTTTGGTACAAGTCCCTCATAGAAATACTGAATGAGTAATTGTTCTGGAATCGGATGATGTGGACAACTTGCAAGCAAATGGTTGAACCTCTCCCAATAGTCAAATAATGTTTTCCCCTGGCTGCTGTCTGATTCCACCTATATCTTTTCTAATGTTAGAAGCTCGTGAAGCGGGTAAGAATTTTTCCATAAACTTTGCCCTCATGGCAGCCCATGTTGTAATAGATCCGGAAGGAAGCGAATAGAACCAACTCTTGGATTTTCCTTCTAAGGTGTATGCAAAAGTTCTGAGCTTCATTTGATCCTCTGTCATACCCTGAAGTCTCTGTGTGGTAAAAGCCAAATGAAGATCCATTAAGTGTTTGTACGGATCTTCTAGTGCCAATCCATGATACTTAAGAAGTGCGTGCATCAATGATGCCTTGAAGTCGAATGGTTGGTCCATCTCTGGGAATGCTATGCATATGGGATGTTGATCGAAATCCGGAGCTGCCATTTCTCTTAACGTCCTTGCAGGCTCTTGATTCGCTGCCATCTCTTTCAGACTCAGTTTCAGATAAAACTTCTTCCACTACAAAAAAACAGCAGTTTTGCGACGGAGTTTTTGCAACGGACCTTATTTCCGTCGCAAATTTACGTTTGCGACGGATGTTTTAATGTTTGCGACGGGACACTTGGCGGGACCGATTTTTCCACTTGGCGGGCAATTTTGCGACGGACTTTTTATTATTTTGCGACGGACCATTCAATAAAATTTTATAAAATTATTTTATTATTCTGAATTTAGATAAAATTTGCGACGGAAATTAAATTCCGTCGCAAAATGCCTTTTTGCGATGGCATTTTTATTATTTTGCGACGGAATATTTAATACATTTTTATTAATTATTTTATTATTCTGAATTTACATGTTTGCGACGGAATTAGGTTTATTTTGCGACGGACATTAAATTCCGTCGCAAAACGGCGGATATCAGTCGCATAATCCCCTTTTCTTCCTCATTTCTCTTCTTCTCTCCCCTCTTCTCTCCCGTCGCCCCCCTTTAGTCGATGAATCCCTTAAATTTTCAGCTCGTAACCGAATCTAGTGCAATATCGCTCCCGGCCGGTGAAGACGTGGATGCCTCGAGTTGCCTCTTAGCTTCTTTTGACTCCTTTGTCAGTTTCTTAAATGTCTTCTCGATTTTTGGGTCAAATATCAATTCACATGTTCTGGAAGATCTAGGCATGCACTGAAACGATTAGTGTGACAAAGTCCTAAAAAGAAATAATACAATAGCCGTTCCCCGGCAACGGCGCCAAAATTTGATTTGTCGTTAAACCACCAAAATAAACACCTCCAACCTCTATAACGAGTATAGTGGAAGCAGGGATCGAATTCTCAGGGAATGGAAGATTATTTCTTTCAGAACGAAAATATAGAAATCCAAGTTGTGGTGAATTATCTAAAAGTGTAATAATAAAATTAAATAGTTTTGATATTCGGGACAAGTACGATATAAAATAGTGATGAAAATAATAATAGGAAGGCTCCAGCTGAAGTTGATTATTTCCACCTCGATTTCCTCGACTGATCATAGATGCAAAAATACTCATTGATTTATTAATAAACCAGTTACAGTTACCGACATGCGTCAAGTAACCAGTCTCTTCTAAATTCGATAATTAAGACACGGTCGTTAATTATACTCTAACCGAAAGACACCCCTAGACACGGTCAAAAGAGTTTGGTGTTCCGACGCGCATTAACATTTAAGAGACCCAATTCGAATATTAACACACACGCGGGTTAATTTTAATCCGTATTATTCACCTTCGTGGTAGCGGATTAACCAAATTGCGAACAAGTACAATCATACCACTCGTCACTTTATTAAAACTAATAAGCAATTACGGACTTATCGTTTCAATTGACAATCGATTAATTAGTTTTATCAATTACCCGGCAGAAATAATTAACCCAACTAATAATCGTGAAGAAATTCTAGCAGAAGATGAACAAATACTAATAAATCAACGAGGAAGAAACACAATTTAATCTCACAGTCAATTACATTGAGGTTTCAATAATTCTTCAACTGGAATAAAATAAATTAGAAACTAACCATTGTTGTAGCAATCACAAAATAATTCAAATAATAAGTGGTGGTTCGATCACAAAAGAGGAAATAAAAGTGCAGCCGTCAGTCTCCTTTTTCTCCCAGACGTACCCTAGCTGTGATGATATATGGAATTGATGACTTTTCCATTCAATTGTCCAAATTGAATATATCTACCTTTACTGCTTTCCACGTCTCCTTTCCTCGGTCAATGGGTCCCATGGACTTTTAAATGATCAACCAATCAAAATATAAGGATTTTAACCAATGGAAAATTTAAAATCTTTCAGCCAATAAGAAATTAGAGTGTTCCACCAATCAGTACAAAGCTTCCCTCTTTGAGATTTCATGTGAAATTTCCAGGAGCAAAGTGGGATAATGGTATGATCATACCATTTTTAGACTCATCTTTCAACACTTCAAAATCATCAAAACGTGAAACATCTCTTCTCTTTTAGCAGTAAAATCATCCTTCAGCTGCTCATCTCTTTGACGCATTCCACGACACACAACACTCTTTTAAGTCATTATCATTGTCAATCCTGCAAAACATCACCAAACACCCCCTTGATATACATATGGAAGCGAGGGACATCAGCTGCATGTTGCTCTCGGTCACTGTTTACGACTAATTTTGTGGTTTATATCGAGTTATTCCGTAACAATATCTTCCGTGTTTTAGTGTTTTTATAGAAAATCACTTGCTAAAAGGATAAATTGAAAGAATGGGTTTAGAATTCATTAAAGTGTGAAAATCAAGCCAATTATGTGATTTAACGTTGATTGTTTATCTATTTGTATGAGTCTACATTTTTGCGTGTTTTTATCACCTTGTAGTATGCATGCGTGGCATCGGAATGAGCTGGAAAAAAAGATACTCAATTGGAGGTTTAAGTAGAAGAAGAAGGATGCAAGTCGGCTTGGGAAAGTAAACTGGCGTTCACTACCCGTCCACCAAACCGGACGGGCATCCAAGGAGCTGGACGAGCGTCCAGGAGAGGGAATTCGATACAGAGAGTTTGGACGCAGCATGGACGGACGTCTGGAGCAAAGTCAAGATCCAGTGGACGGGCGTCCACCAAACCAGACGGGCGTCCGCCGGCCGACTTAACCTAAACCGCCTCAAAATCTTATAAATACCAGCGTGTATTGAACCCTAAGGATATACCATATCATACGCATTATTCACTCATAAAAAAAACATAGCAGCCGCATACTCAAGAGCAAGCAAGAAGATGAACTCTTCCATCCCAACAATCATGATCACCAACATGATTGTTGGCTAAGCAATTCGCGGTGGGACAACGGAGGAAACCAATCAACAATTACACCAACTAGAGGATTTTTGGCTGCATCTTTAGTGAGTTAAGTTTATGGTTTTTCATCAATTGAATGTTGTGATTTATCGTTTATGTTTTATTGAATCGAGAGATCGATGAAACTATCTTTTTGATTGAATTAGTATGAGAATATTGTTCAAGCTTTGATCTTTTCAATTGATGCAATTAGTTATAATTCAAGAGATTGTTTATGATTAGTTGAGTAGGATATTGGAGACAATATCATGATCTTGTTATGCATGCTAGTTTAGTTTTGCTTGAGAAAGAAAACGAAACCCTAGAAATTGATTAGAGAGATTTAATCGAATTCGTGATTTGATCATTACTAAAAATCATATCTTTAGCGCGCAATCTAGTTGGGGTTAGTTGATTGATTGGTGGATTCCCGTTGCCTTGCCATTCCTCTTAATTATTTGATAAACCAAATTCGTTCGTATCAATTGCTACGTTTAGTTATTTTGAAAAGGTTCCTAAAAAAAAAAGTTATTTTGAAAAGCCTAGCTTTTACCTGCTGTTTCTGCATATTTTCTGTTTTTAGATCATAATCGGACGCCCGTCCACATAAGTGAACGCCCGTCCATAGTCGAATTTTCCTGTTTCTTGTTGTAGTTTAGTCCTACTCATCGTTTTTTATATTATAGTTAGTATAGACCTTAGTTTTAGGTAATAAATTGTGACATAATCGATATAATAATTGCACCTTAATCCGATAAACGTTCGACTCCCTTAGGACGACCCGGTAACACCTTTACTACGATCCTTGCACTTGGGGTGTTCCGGTAATTATAAATTTAAAACGAGTTTTTACCGAACAGTCACATGATGCAAAAGCCAATTTCCTGCAGGCTTTGTCTTCTACATGTAATCTAGAAACATCCAGTTTCTTAGTACATTTGATGAGGAACTCAATCACTCGGCCTCTCATACAAGAGCATTGCTCAATCTTCATGAATTTTGGGAGGAGATTTGATTTCTTATCTTATTTGTCTCCCATCTTTGACAGGAATGTACCAAGTCACATATCTTCATTTCACCCAATAACATAAGTCTCAAGCCACTGCTAAAAAATATTTGATGTTGTGCATATGTTGTCAACCAGAACTTGTGTTAGAGGAACAAAAGCCACAGTACCACGAGGCACGAGCAACACCAAATTCAGATAGAACACAAAACACCATGTATGGAAATAATGACACAGTTAGCTTTGTAACAATACATCCCTACCTAAGGCACAAGTCATATTAACTTGATTCTAGGCTGGACTTTTCCTCTGCTTGAAGAATATATTGTAGCTGATGGCATTAACAATCATTTTCCACGTATTTCTTCCTTATACAAAATCCTTGAAAAGATCTATGCATAGTACATATTCCATATAGTTGCCGCAAATCAGACATTCAGCATGGTTTATCACCCCACAAGTAACTAAGAAATACAACTTAGCAGGAAGCCGCTAATGCCTAATACTCCGCAACATGGTCCGACCCCAACACCACCGCTGCTCAACTCATCGCCCTGAACTCCGCCACACAGATACCCATAAAGCTTACTCCGACGTAACAGCCATCTCTTCTAGCTATTTTCTACTCAACCCTACCGGAATCATAGGCTGAATTGCCACTTAAAGACACATCTACGCCAAATTCCAACTCCAATCAACTTGGTAGCTCATAGCCTGTAATTTCCGCCAAAAAAAAAAACAACCTCCCCCCGTTCCGGCGAACCTCTTTCTTCTCTGGCCACCCACCTCCCTTTCACCTACTCCGATAAACTTCTATCTATCATTATTTAAGCTATATATATCGTAGTGTTCTCTGAGTTTATTCAATTCAATACAATCTATTTTATATTTCTCTATTAAAAACTAAAGGCATAATTGCAGGAAATATCAAAATAAATTTCTGAAACACATATTGACGAGGGATTCACTTGACATCAATGATCGGAATGTTGGGGAAACGCCTGAGGAATAGGAGCTCAGTTTCTGTAATGTAATTGATACTCAGAGCCATCCTTGTCAGTTTCTGTAATGTAATTGATTAACCTTTGCAATTTAATATGTTCTTCCAATTTAAAATTTTGTGTAAACCGCGTGAAAATTCTGACTTGCAGGATATGAACAAACGACCTAAGGATATCTGGCGGTGCCTGATTTTTAGCATTTTTCATAGATGGGATGAAGAATGAAGGAGCCGGACCTCCGCCACTGGAGGTGGAGGTGAAGGTGACGGCAATGGAAGTGGGAGATGGAGAGGAAGAAGATTTCACAATTTTGTTTTGCCTTTCCGATAAAAAAACCGAAAAAGAACATTGTTAATTATGTCACTAAGGGTGTATTGGGTATTCTTTAAGTTACTTGTCTTTAATGAATTATCAAATATTAAGCTGGACTATTATTTGTCCTTATTGACAATTAACTATTATATTAATAGTAACCTTGATTTTGAATGGTGCAGTAACTGCTTCTGTGATGAGGTCTTTATTAGGCAATGTTATCTCATTCCTGATTATATCTTGGGTTGTGTCCTTTGTCCGTATTATAACACATGAGTAAAATGGTGCGCTCTTCATTCTGTTTCCACCTCTCGAGCTAGCTCATCTCTTCATCTTCCCAATGTCTTGTACGCTCCATCCTTTGTGGTCGTATTTACTCTCTTCTTTTTCATGTACGGAAAATTTATCCTGGTCTGACTTCAACTCTGACATTGTGGACCATGTCCAACAGAATTTGTGCATGCCAATATGGATCCTCTATTTGTGGAACTACCCTAAATTGCTGAGTTGTCATTATTTCTAAAGAAGGGAGTAAATGTGGAAATAACTATCCAAAATTGCGGAGTTCATGTAATGCTTTTCAAGAAACATGGATCTACTATTGTTTGGTGGATTCGATCGATGCGTTTTTCTTGTGTATTTATTTCTCTTGATTGTTAGAATTATATGTACTTGGTACAAAAAGAGATTTAAGGGTTTGCTCTGATCCAAAATCTGGACCCGGTGCCGGATATATGTTGTATGGTCATTGTTTATAGTCAACTATTGTCTACATGAATAGTTGGCCTAGCTATCTATGGAAGGAAATACGCATGATGCAGCTTTTGTAGAAAAACAAAAATCACCTTCCTTTCTTGACATTGTTTATTTTACAATAAATGTTACCCACTCTTTCATTCTATAAAATGAGAGGAAGTAGCATTTTGTAAAATACAAGACACAAACTCAAAGTTTACTGCAAAAGAGAGAAAGACAGCAACGAGAGTTTTTGTGAAATTAGTCAGTGTGTAAAAAATAGAGTGAAAAGTGTGTGTCAAATTGTTGTCCAATAGTGAGTGATATTTTTCGGTACTTGTTCGAAGCTCCTTCTACTTCAATCCGGTCTGTTGGTTCATACATCGGAGTAACAGATTGTACACGGTTCTTCACAGATTGGGATGCTATTATTTTGGTGACATCTTTCCTCAACTCGTATATTCTTGTATTTTTTTATTGGTACTTTGGAGTAGTTTGAGTAGTTGTACGTGGAACACTTGTTTCTCTTATTTACTGACTAGTGAGATTTTTGTGGGCTCCGGCCTCGTGGTTTTTACTCTCTCACATTGAGAGTGGTTTTCCATGTTAAAAATTCTGGTGTTACTTTATTCCGCTTTATTTCACTGCATGGCTTTCTACTAGTATTTCTATTCCGTTGCGCTTACTAGTGGAAAAATATTTGTGGGAGATTGCGATAATTTTCTTGTTACCACAGCATTTTTTCCCAACAAGTGGTATCAGAGACCGGTAGTAGTGTTGTCGGATAAAGTAATTTTTGGTGTATTTGATTTGTTTAAAATGGAAGCAAATCTAAACAGGATGATCACTTTAAATGGGTCCAATTATGTTTTATGGAATGATAAAATGGAGGACTTATTATATGTGAAAAATTACTACAAACCTGTGTTTGATGCAGAAAAAACCGTAGATAAAACTGATGTTGAATGGGATTTGTTAAATAGGCAAGTATGTGGTTATATAAGATAATGGGTCGATGATAATGTTTTGAACCATATAAGTGGCGACAAAAATGCTAATACTTTATGGAAAAAACTGGAAGATTTATATGCCCGGAAAACTGGAAATAATAAGATGCTTTTGATTTATAAGTTGATGAATTGGAGATATCATGAAGGTACACCTATGGCAGATCATTTGAATAATTTTGTTGGTATTCAAAATCAGCTTATTGATATGGGTATCAAGTTTGATACTGAAGTGCAGGGATGGATGTTTCTTGGATCTTTACCAGAGTCGTGGGGAACTTTTAGAAGTTATCTCTCTAATTCAACTCTAGATGGTATGATGACCATTGATCTTACTAAGACAAATTCTTTGGAGGAGGAAACCAAAAGAAAAGCACATGGAATTTCTGCATAGTTAGATGTTCTGGTTGCCGAGTCAAGGGGGTGAAGTTATAGTAGAGCACCCAAGCATAGAGGTCAGAGTTGAAGCAAATCCAAAGGAAAATACAAAATACCTTGAATGCAATCATTGCGGAAAGAAAGGACACATCCAGAGATACTATTGAAAGTTGAAAAGGAAAAAACAAAAATAATGACAATAGATATGAGAAAATGATGAGAAGCAAGAAGATATTATTAATACTGCTTCTGGTGATTTTCTTATTTTTCAGGAAGTTGATGATGTCAATCTTGCAGATGATGTGACCATTTGGGTCGTTGACGGTGGTGCTTCAGTCCATGCTACTTCAAGAAGATAATTCTTCACATCTTACACTGCAAGTGATTTTGGTGATGTGAGGATGGCACATGATTCCATTATAAAGTGTGCAGGTATTGGAGATATTAGTTTGGAGACGCCTAACGGTACCATGCTAATTGTCAAAAAAGTTAAGCATATTCCAGATATCCGGTTGAATCTGATTTTCGTTGGCAGAGGTATGAAATCCTCTACACTTTTCTTGACTCGAGCAAAAGTTTCTATTGATATGGCTAATGCAGTGGAGTCATCTGATGAGTCCGAGTTATGGCATAAGAGGGTGTGTCATATGAGTTTGAAAGGTATGACTGTCTTGTCCAAGAAAAACTTACTATCTTGTTCTAACAGTTTGCATTTGGTGAAGTGTGCACATTGTCTTGCAGGGAAGCAAAATAGAGTTTCTTTTAACACTCACCCACCTTCAAGAAAGTCAGAAGTACTTGAGTTGGTACATTCTGATGTCTGTGGTCCTATGAAAAGAAGGACGCTTGGTGGTTCCTAGTATTTTGTAACTTTTATTGATGATCATTCGAAAAATAATTGGGTCTACACTTTGAAGACAAAAGATCAAGTGTTAGACGTGTTCAAGCAGTTTCAAGTCTCGGTTGAGAGGGAAACTGGAAAGAAGTTGAAGTGTATTCGAACAGATAATGGCGGTGAATATACTGGTCCGTTTCATGTTTACTGCAAGCATCAAGGTATCTGACATGAAAGAACTCCACCTAAAACTCCGTAGTTGAATGGCTTGGCTTAGAGAATGAACGGAACACTAATGGAGAGAGTCAGATGTTTCCTTTCACAAGCTGGATTGCCTAAATCTTTTTGGGGTGAAGCTTTGAATATAGTGGTGCATGTACTTAATTTATCTCCATGTGTTCATTTGAAGAATGAGGTTCCTCAGAAGGTATGGTCAGGTAAATATGTATCTTACCATTATTTGCAAGATTTTGGTTGTAAAGCTTATGTTCATATTCCGAAAAATGAGAGGTCTAAGCTTGATGCTAAGACTAAGCAGTGTATTTTTCTGGGTTATGGTCAAGATGAGTTTGGATACAAACTATATGATCCTGTTGATAAGAAAATAATCAGAAGTCGAGATGTTGTGTTTGTAGAGAATGAGACTTTGCAGGATATTGACATGAAGTGTTCAACACCTTGAACTAGTGATGATCCATCTATGCCAGAGATAGTTCATCCTACACCACCAGAGGAACATGATGCGGTTGATGTGTAGGATAATCATCAGGGTGAGTCTGATGTAATTGATCTTGATCATGTTCATGATGATGTGGTTGAAGAACCACTACCAAAGGAGGTTCAGCCAGTTATTCCCAGAAGGTCTGCTAGAGAGAGGCGTTCTTCCATTAGATACCCCGAAAGTGAGTTTGTGTTGCTCACAGATAGTGGCGAGCTGATGACGCTCTAAATGGTACCAATAATTATACCTATATTCACCCCGAATTCTGCTCAAGCGAGGATAGATAGGCTCGTTATTTTGTGAAATATTTGTCAAATGCTATGTGAGTGTTTCCAGGATTGTAATTCTGCATCTATACTATTTTCCCGATGTTTTGGTACTGTTTTGTCTCGTTTTGCATGTTTTAATGGATGTACCGAAACTGGAGCATTGGAGAACGGATCTGGACCAAAAGAAGTACATTGGGCCAAGTGATTAAAGTCCAAGAAGAAGTCTGCTGAAGAAAAGGAAGAAAAGAAGGCCCGGTAACCCGAAGGCTAGGCCCGGTAAACCGGCGTCTTGTGGAACACAAAATTGATTCTGCCGCATTATCTAGGTCGGTTAGGGTTTTAGAGAGTCTTAAGTCGGTCATTGTATCTATATAAGGCCGCAATTACAGATTATTGTATAAGTTTTCATAAGCACTCAATTATATTCAATTTTATTATACAATTATTATGAAATAAAGTTTTCTTGAGCTTTGAAGAGTTGTTTTCGGTTTCCTCCCTTCTTCCATCATCTTTAGCTTGAGTAGATCGAGCTAGATCTCCATTGTTGAAGGTATGAAGCTTTGAACGTCCCTTTATTGTCTTCAATATGGTAGATTTGTTCGTATTTATGTGTTTTAGTTAATCTTCATGATCAACAACCCCATAATTTACTTACTTTAATCGTACTGAGCAATATAGATCCAGAAATTAGGAAAAGCCTACCACAGTAAACCGGCGGTCTATACCGGTTTACCGAGGCATGTTTTAGGAAACCTAAACTGGGATTCACTACAGCTACGTTGATCGGCAGGAATAATTAAAACGAGTAATAAGTCTGGCCAATCTAAAATTCGTAATTCATAAATTAACATGAAAGACTATTAGTGAATTGTTAATTAGGACATAGTCTTGAATAGACCCTAGGAACGTGCTGGTCAATGTCGACAGCTGTCTAGGCGGGTTATCAGTATGAGTTAGCGCATAACATCGGCAGTTCTAGTTCTTTATGCGTATGGGCTATTACAGACCAATTAAGGAGGGTAGCTTGCGTATAGATTGTCTACTGCCATTGTCGGAGTAGATAGGTTTAGGAATTGCACCCGTAGCTGATAAATATGATAATAATCATTAAAAGCTTGCGATTGATCTAAGGAAATTATGTGGGGAAGAAAATGTAACGATTAACAAATCCAAGTTAGTAGATCGGTTAGGAGAGGGGTAGAATATCATGTTTGTTTTCTTTATGTTATTGTTGGTCAATGACCGCCTTTATGTTGCTTCTTTATTAGGTTAGAATCGTTTATACTTATAAGTTGCATTGTCTTTGTGGGATCGACCTTGACTCGCATTTACTCTATTGCGATGTACCTAGTATCCTTGCTAGTAATATCGACGTTAGTGACTTAAACGTGATCACGAGCCTGAGAGCCTTTATGAAGCTTTGAATGATGAACATAAAGATAAGTGGCTTGATGGTATGAAAGACGAAATGAAGGCTTTGCATGATAATTACATACTTGAGTTGGTGAGACTTCCAAAAGGGAAGAAAGTTTTGAAGAATAAGTGGGTCTTCAGAATTAAGAATGAAGACAATATATAATTCTACATCCCGGTATAAAGCGAGATTAGTGGTCATAGGTTTTGGTCAGAGAAAGGGCATTGATTTTGGGGAGATCTTCTCTCTGGTTGTGAAAATGTCCTCTATCTGGACTGTTCTTGGCTTGGCAGGTAGTCTTAATTTAGAGGTTGAGCAGATGGATGTTAAAACAGCTTCTCTTTATTGTGACCTTGAAGAAGATATCTACATGGAACAGCTAGAGGGTTTTCAAGTAAAAAGAAAAGAGAATCTTGTGTGCAAGTTGAAGAAGAGTCTTTATGGGTTGAAGCAAGCGCCTAGACAGTGGAACAAAAAGTTTGAGTCTGTCATGGGGGAACAAGGCTCTCGGAAGACTTCTTCTGATCACTGCGTGTTTATTAGCAGATTTTCAGATGATGATTTTATCATTCTTTTACTCTATATTGATGATATCTTGATTGTTGGCAGGAATGCTTCAAGAATTGACAAGTTGAAGCAGCGATTAAGTAAGTCTTTTGCTATGAAAGACTTGGGAAATGCAAGAAAATTTTGGGGATGCAGATTACTCGTGACAGAGTGGCCGGGAAAATTTATTTGTCACAAGAGAAGTACATTAATAAGGTGCTTCAGAGATTCGGCATGAATAATGCCAAACCGGTCACTAGTCCACTTGCATCTCATTTCAAGTTAAGTATCAAGCAGTTTTCGTCTACAAATGACGACAAGGAAGGAATGAAAAAGGTTCCTTATGATTCAGCAGTTGGAAATTTGATGTATGCCATGGTTTGTACTTGTTTGGATGGTTTTGCATCATTAAACAAAAACAATTTATAAACCCTAACCTATATGCAAAACTAACTCCTAACCGGCCGAATACCGGGTAATTGCTAGTAAAGCGGGATAAGTAAGGGGTCGATCCACAGGGAATTGGGTTGTTGAATCTAGTTTTATTAATTCCTTTCAATTGTTACTTATGAAAACAAATAAACGAAAGAACAAACATATAAACACATAGAACAGATAAAATAAATCTAAGCTATAACAACTAAAAAAAAAACATAGAAGAAAGATACATGGAATCAACCAATATACAAACCAAGTTATTTCAATCCAAGTTCATCTCACGATTTTAATTCGATATTGTGGTTTCACCTTTACACGAGATACGAACTCCTAATTCCTTAGGGAATCCGTTTCTCAAGCTATGAATTCATAATCTCTTAGTGAATTCAATTATCGATCTCTCCTCTCTCGAATGTTGAGACCAATTTCCATACAAAATGAAGGTGTAGATTCAAGTTAACTCTCGTTATTTTAGAATCTAGCAACCTAGATAATTAACCAATTAATTTGTCACGAATTAACGATTAAAGATCCTATCTTTCTATGGTGATCTAGCCTAACAACGATTCTCATCTACGTTAGACAACAATTAGCAACCAATCTCTCGATCTAGTCACACAATAGCATCATAAATCATAGAAAGATACAAAACAAATCAAAGATCACGAAAATAAACAAAGGATTGAATAAATTAAAAGATAAACTCACATAGTTTGGTACAATGGATGATCTCCATGAATCAACAAACGAAAATAAAACATCCTAATCTAACCCGGATCACCCGAGCACAAGGCTCGGGTGACCGACCTTGGAACCCTCAGAAGTGCGGCTGCTGAGTAGTATTTGGTGTATGAAGAATTTTTGATATCTTTTAGGGTTGGGGCACAAATTGCTTTTATAGAGTTTTAAGTCGGCCGGGGCTAAGTCGGCGGACGGACGCCCGTCCGAAACACTGGACGCCCGTCCAACCGCTTTGGACTCTAGGGCGTACGCTCGTCCATACAACGTCCAAACTCTCTGTTCTGATTTCTTCTCCTGGACGCCAGTTTGATTTAATGGACGCCCGTCCATAGTGGACGGGACATGAACGAACGTCCATCATGCCTGGAAGATGATTTCTTCATCTTTATCCTTTCCTTCTCATCCCTATCTCTTCTCTTCATCAGAAAATCCGAATGCAGCCTCTTCTAATCCTCTTTTAGCTCGAGAACATGTATCTAAAAGATAAATAAAACATACCAAAGCATAACATAACTCCAAAATAATATAAAATCACAATTTAAGCACATAATTCGTTACGTTTTGCAATTTAACTATTGAAAACACCACTTGCTCAATATTTCAATTATAAAGCTCGATTTCTATGAAAAACATCCACATATGGGGGAAATTGATATAAAACATATCCTTATAAAACGTATAAAATCATCCTTAACAGTACTAGACCATATATAGCTTATGCAGTTGGTAAGGTCAGTGGTTTTCTCTCTAATCCTGGCAGAGAGCATTGAGATGATGTGAAATGGATTATGAGATATCTCAGGGGTACTACTGATTTATGCCTTACCTTTGATGGTGAAAACCTTGGGTTGGTTGGATTCACTGATTCTGATATGGCAGGAGATGTTGATTCTCGCAAGTCTACTTTAGGATATTTGATTAAATTTACAGGGGGAGCTGTGCCATGGCAATCGAGACTGCAATAGTGTGTTGCTCTTTCAACTACAGAAGCCGAGTTTATCACAGCAACTGAAGCGTGCAAAGAGTTGTTATGGATGAAGAAGTTTCTCCGAAAGCTTGGTATAAAGCAAGATCATTATGTGTTGCTTTGTGGTAACCAGAGTGCTATTCATCTTGGCAAGAATGCAGCCTTTCATTCGAGGTCCAAGCACATTGATGTTCGTTATCATTGGATTCGTGATGTGTTGAACTGTAAGCTACTGAAACTTGAGAAAGTTCATACAAATGATAATGGCGCAGATATGTTGACAAAAGTGTTGACAAGGGAGAAGCTTGTGATATGTCATTCTATTGCGAGAATGGCGAATTCCTCTACAAAATAGTGATCGGGAGATTTGTTGTATGGTCACTGTTTATAGTCAAATATTGTCTACATGAATAGTTGGCCTATCTATTTATGGATGGAATTAAGGAAATACGCATGCTGCAGCTTTTGTAGAAAAACAAAAGTCACCTTCATTTCTTGACATTGTTTATTTTACAATAAATGTTACCCACTCTTTCATTCTATAAATTGGGAGGAAGTAGCATTTTGTAAAATGTTAGACACAAACTCAAAGTTTACTGCAAAAGAGATAAAGACAACAACGAGAGTTTTTGTGAAATTAGTCAGTGTGTAAAAAATATAGTGACAAGTGTGTGTCAAATTGTTGTCCAATAGTGAGTGATATTTTTCGGTACTTGTTCGAAGCTCCTTCTACTTCAATCCGGTCGGTTGGTTCGTATATCGGAATGACAGATTGTACACAGTTCTTCACAGATTGGGATGCTGTTATTTTGGTGACATATTTCCACAACACTTATACTCTTGTATTTTTTATTAGTACTTTGGAGTAGTTTGAGTAGTTGTACGTGGAACACTTGTATCTCTTATTTACCATTTTGTGGGCTCTGGCCTCGTGGTTTTTACTCTCTCACATTGAGAGTGGTTTTCCATGTTATAAATTCTGGTGTTACTTTATTCCTCTTTATTTCACTGCATGACTTTCTACTAGTATTTCTATTCCATTGCGTTTACTAGTGGGAAAATATTTGTGGTTGATTGCGATAATTTTCTTGTTACCGCGGCATTTATCCGACATGCACCTTAATAGTCATCTGATAGGTTTCAGTAGACTAGGCAGTCAAAATCTTCAATATTAAAAGTTTCAGTAGAGATCTAAAGACAAGAGCTGAAGATAGAAGGCTGAGAGATCAAACTCAGTATTGAATACTGAAGAATGAGGTTTCAAATTTCAAATTGATCTGTGAAGACTTTAAATCGAAGTTAGAAAGTTTCACTTCAAGTAAGTCTGTGATGATTTGAAGTGAACTTTATAACATTGTGATGAAAGCTTGAAATCAAGTAATGTGATGAAAGCTTCATAGTATAATAGAATATGGTGTACTCTAACCTCACAAAAAAAGATCAGAGAAATTAAGGTACTTCATAAGTGAATGTAATCAATATTCAGAAGAAGTATATTCAGAAGAGAAGGAAAATTCAGCTAAACCTCAAAACTCAAACGAGAAGAGCAATTCACCTGAGCATGATCAAGTTTGGAATATTTCACTGTAAATAATATTCAGACGTGAAGGACCATATTCAAAGCTGAAAGGTAAAGGACTAATTTTATCCCAAGTCATTTGACTTATAGATATTTTGATAAGGATGAATCTGGGACGCAAGATTCAGATTAAATCAATGATCACTGTTGCAAAGCACAAATGAGAAACTAGCACTTCAAGAAAGATAAATAGATGCAAACTAATAGTAAAAGTGGCGGAATTGATAAAGCATACAAACAAAGAGAACACGAAGATTTAACGTGGTATCCGGCGTTGTGCCGACTAATCAACAGACAGGAAAGAAGATATTTTATTATGCACAAAAGTTACAAAGTTTTCACACACAACATTGATTACAATAGATGGTATTTATAGACACACATCCCTAAACCCTAACCGCCAAGGGATATTTGTTGGATTGTCATAAATGCCTCATATGTGGACCCCAACACCAGCTTTTATCAACCGACAAAACTCAGTATCAAACTGACTTTCTAGACTTGTAACCAACTCAGATGTAGAACTCGGTTGTATTCAGCAACCTCAGTAAACTCAGAAAACTGAGAACTGACTCCAGAAGAAACTCAACTCACTTCACTAGCTGACTTTCAAATAACTAAATACACTTGCTCAACTAATAATCATTCTCAGCCGACTTTCAGATCAGTTCCACCAGATGTAGAGTTTAAGTCACAACTCAGTAGCTTGCTGACAATCAAACTTAAATTTTGGAGGATAAAATCTAGGACCATTTTATTCCTTTAACAGACAGCCTGTCAGAAGGATGATACGATTGCCAGAATCAGACAGAACGGATATTAATGATATTCAGAGGAATAATTAGCAGTATCCGAAAACGGCTAAATATTCAAATAGGAACACTATAAATACTCATACTTTCTCTTTCATCAATTGTCTGTCTGCCATGAATCATACCCTTTCATTTACTTTCTTTTTTACCAAAAATACTCATACTATGTGAAAGAGTGTAGAAATGAATGGATATGACGCATGACAGTGGTATAAATTTCCTACAACGGTTGTATTAACAAGATTTTATAGATTATTCAGGATAATATTTAGGGGTGTACAACGAAATTGGAAAACTGGACTGACCGACTTAACCGGATTAAACTGGACCGGAAAAAGAGGAACCGTGGTTTTCCAATCGGTTTTTTCATTGAAGAAAAACCGAACCGGAAATCCAATTCAGTTTTCGGTTTTATCCATGAAAACCGGTATGACCCGAACCGAACCGGTTATACTTCATATATCTATTGTTGGACTAATTTCTATGTTTTGATGATGAGTGCCAGGCTAGCTGTTATAGTTCAAAGGCAAAAAGATGTCTAGATCAAATGTATAGGTTTATTAGAGTTTGATTTATGAATAGGTTTGATCAAACAAGCACTGTAATGGTCAGCTGATTTATATCCACAGACCGGTCAATATCGCAGTAGAGTAGATAGGTCGGTAGACTAGTCGGAACCCGCCGAAGACCGAAGGCCGAGGGCTCAAACTCGATTCTGAAGGCTAAGGGATCAAACTTAGTAATTTAAGTCAAGGATATGGAATCAGAATTTAGGCAAGTCTGTGATGACCTAAACTGATTACATATACCTTGTGTACAAGGTCTAAGTTCCATAAGTTGGATGATGTTTGGAACTTGGTTATAATTAAAAAGGTGTAATCTAACTTCACAAATAAAAGTTAGATAAATGAAATCAGCTGCATTGTATTTTACATACAGCAAATTGCTGTTCAGCAGACTGATTGATATTACAGCAGACTGATGAACCTGCTGATAATATACCTCGATTGATTCAAGATTATGTTGGAAGATTACATGGATAAGGACAGCCAACTACCTCTGACTTATCAAATAAATCAAAGGCTGAGATTAAAAGAACGTTGGGATGATTCAGATTTTTATCCAATGGTTATAAGTCAAAGGGTGGACGATCGCACCGTCAAAAAGGAATTCGACGAGTGTCGATCCCATGAATAGTGACAGAAAGCAAATCAGATGGGACAAAAACAAGGAACGGTTACATTTGAATTTCAAATACAAGTCACATGCATTCTTACCCATAAATAAAGGAATTTCAACTCAGAAAAAGATGATGATTAATAAACTTTAAGTGAAAAATATAAGAGACTATCCTGAGCTGAAAAACACCCTGCTGAACTTACTAACCTTAAAGCTACTGATCCAGAAAGATTCTTCAAGTGTATTCTGTATTCAAGCTATATCAAGTATACACACTTGAAGACTGCAAGCTGCTGATTATATCATCCTAATCAAGCTGCTGCAACTGAATCATTTATGTTATTCAATCTTTATTTTATAAAGAATCTGCTGAAGACAGGAAGCATAGTTGTGTGAAAGACTTGTTGTTTGTGGTGGAGCCGGTGAAGAGGCAATCCTACCCTTCAAGGACCAAGGAAGACTCGGAGCAAAGAATCCTACATGTTCCCGCTTTCGCTTGTGAAGCCATAGTCATTGGTGAAGGACAAGCAACCTTAGGAATATTTGTAACTGGAACATCAAAGATCTCTAGTGAATTACCTCCAACATCACAGGAGAAGAGTGGACTGACAGGATTACACCACCTGGAACCACTATAAAATCTGCCTACTTACTTTCATCATTTACATTCTGCACTTAGTTTATTTTACACATCAACCTACTGAATCTAGCAACTGAAATCACACACACACACTACTGAGTATCTAATACTTAGTATCATAT
This sequence comes from Gentiana straminea, assembly GCA_036785695.1. Lineage (NCBI taxonomy): Eukaryota > Viridiplantae > Streptophyta > Magnoliopsida > Gentianales > Gentianaceae > Gentiana > Gentiana straminea. Next base: position 84,331 of record JAVUPR010000240.1, on the reverse strand, counting down.
TTAACAACAAGTATTAAGGCTTAATTTTGATATAATTCTGCTGCACAAGCTCAGTAAACTAAACTATCAGTAGACTCCTGTTTATCAGCAGACTACTGAGGTATCAACAGACAACTGAAGTATCAGCAGGCTGCTGAAGTTGCAGAATTTGTTAACTCCAAAGTTTTAAGTTTTAAGTTTATTCACCCCCCCCCCCTCTAAACTTAACCAAAGCCTTTTCAAGGGACCAACAATTGGTATCGGAGCGAAAGGTTTCTATTCTCAAAGAAATCCTACTTGTTGTGCTTGTGAAAATACTTTGAAACTTTTTCAAGTTACTGATTTTCAAAAACATACATCATGGATAACACCCAGTATGCTAGAACTATGCTTATGTGTTCTCTAGATAGATTTGATGAATATAAACGTCGAATGCAGGCATGATGAAATGATGGATGTACTAACTGATGGACCCCTGGAGATTACCAAGGCAGTAACAATGGGTGATACTACAGAGTACCTTCCTAAACCAAAAAGAGAATGGAATGCAGAAGACAGAAAAAGAGCAAACCTCAACAATATTGCTATTGATATCATTTATAGAACCTTGGATAGTAATATGTACAATAAGGTCAAAGATTGCAAAACTGGAAAGGAACTTTGGGACAAGATACAGTTGATCTATGAAGGCACTGATGCAATAAAGAAGAACAAAATCAGTGTGGTCAAAAAGAAGTTTCAAAAGTTCAAGATGCTACCAAATGAAACCATTGAACAGATGGAACCCTGCTGAGTGTAAGTTATTCCAAAGAGGAAATAAACACAAAAATCTTGGAAGCATTACCTACAAAAGATGTTTGGAAAATGAAGGTGACAGCAATAGAAGAAATGAGAAAGCTGCATGAAGAAGACACATTCAAGTTATTTTCAGATCTTAAAGCTTATGAGTTTAGCAAAAAGCTTGTACCTGAGACTGAAAAGAAGAGCCAAAGACCACTGCATTGGCTGCTTCACATCAAGAAGAAACATCTGGAGGACAAGATGATCTGCTGGATGAGATGCAGGAACAAATTGCCCTACTGAGCAAGAAAATCAGGATGATGAAGATAGGAAAGGCCCCTGCAAGAAATTTCACAAAAAGGCCTACTGAAAGAAAGAAAGAAGAACCAAAGACAGACAATGACTATCTGTTCTTTCATTGCAAGAAACCAGGACACTTCAAACCTGACTGTCCTGAGTTAAAACAAAGTAAGGAACCTGATTATCTTTGCTTCAACTGCAAGAAGCCCGGACACTTTAGACCTGATTGTCCAGACCTACTGAAGACCAGGAGTCAACAAAGAAGACATGGCAAGAAGGCTATGGTTGCTGAAGATGAATCAGGATATGAAGTGGAATCTGAAAAGAGAAATGATTCAGATGACACAGCACTGGTTGCTGATATGGAAGATTATGCTTTGATGGCCAATATGGATGAAACTGAGGAGGTATACAATACTGTATCAATAAACACTCATGCTGGAAGTGATTGTGAATCAACATGTGGTTCAAACCCTAGAAATTCCAATAATGAGGAGACTTTGGATGCTATCCTTAATCAACTGAGGAAAATACAATCTGGTTATGAGATTGTGAAGGCTGAAAAAGAAACTCTTCAGTTGGAGGTTGAAAGATTAAAAGCTGAATTAAGAATTCTTAAAGGGAAATAAAAGGATATCGGGACGAATCGATAAGCTCGCCGAACAATCGATAGGCCGCTTGAATCTCGCTTGAACCATCTTGTTCTTTTACCGCATACAAATCGGAAAGCCTTATGGTGATAAAACAGGGGCTTGGATTTGGAACTCAACAATCCAAAAAGAGTGGATCCAAGAAGGTTACCGAACCTAGTACCGAATTGGTCCTAAGTTTGTACCAAAGACAAGATCCAACTCCAAGTAAGGTTGCTTTGGGCAAAGAAAAACCTACCGAGAATACTTCAAGGAAGCAAAATCAGAAGTCAAAGAAGTCAACAGCTCCTAACAAAAAGAACAAATCCAAAAATAGGACTGCTAGACCTTCTAGACCTACTGATAGCAGACCTACTACCAAGTCTGCTGGACCACAAAAAGGTAAAGGTCAGAAATATTCCAAGGATAAGAATCCTAAATCTAAAAATGTTAATCATTCAAGGGATACTTATCTCAGAGGGAAAGGTAGACTGTTCCCTTCTGATGATGATTGGAATATTCATGTACCTGCTGATAGAAACAACCAGTATGACCATGCTACTAGGGTAAAACCTAAGCAATGGAATCAGCAAAGGACTCAGCAGAGGACTTATAAAAGGCCTCAGCAGGGACCTCAACAGACTCCATATTACAGGGCTGTTACTAATTGACAGCAAACAAATGGTTATACTAATGCTTCTATCACCAAAAGTCGCTTCAAACAGCATTATAAACCAAAAGTCCAGAAAACATATGTGAATCCTACACAACCTACTGTTAGAACCTATGGATGTGTGGAATACATGTATGGACCAAAGTATGACACTTTTAGGAGAAGACCTTATGGAAACTTACCAAAAGTCATGCTTACTACTGACCACTATGGACCCAAACAGATTTGGGTACCTAAAATGTATTAACTTTGTTTTGTAGGGTGTCTGGTACTTTGACAGTGGATGTTCCAGACATATGACAAAGAACAAGCACTGTTTATCAAACTTTGTGGCAAATGATGGTCCAAGGGTGAATTTTGGCAACAAGAATACACCTGGATATACAAGAGGATATGGCACACTTGTGAGAAATGGACTTACAATCAAGAATATTGCATATGTGGAAGGACTGGACTACAACTTGCTGAGCACTGGACAATTCTGTGATATGGGATACAAGGTCACTTTTGACAAAAACAACTGCATTGTCATTAGTGAAAGAGGTGATCAAGTTGTACTGGCTAGTAGAAGACAACAAAACATGTATGTTCTGGATTGGTCTACTGCAGTTCCAGAAACCTGCCTGATCGTGCATACCAAATCAGAACTCAATTGGTTATGGCACAAGAAGTTGAATCATTTGAACTTTGATGATATCAATCAGTTGGTGAAGAAGAAGCTGGTGATTGGTTTACCTGAGATCACATTCAAAAAGGATGCCATATGTGATGCTTGTCGGCAAGGTAAACGAGATAAAGTCAAGCTTCAAGTCAAAAACTAAACAATCAACTAATAGAGTGTTGGAGCCGATGCATATGGATCTATTTGGACCAATAACTCCAACAAGTGTAACAGGAAAGAAATACACCTTAGTGGTTGTGGATGATTATTCAAGGTACACTTGGGTGATATTTATGAACAAGAAAAGTGAAACACTCAAAAGCATGCCTAATCTTTTAAAGAGATTATAAAATGAGAAAAGTTTGACAGTAGTAAAAATAAGATCAGGGTACTGAATTTCTCAACAAAGTGATAAGAGAATATTGTGAACAGAATGGTGTACTACATCAACTTGCTGCTGCTGGTACACCTCAGCAAAATGGGGTTGCTGAAAGAAGAAATGGGACTTTAAAGGAAGCAGGAAGGAAAATGATTTGTGAAGCATTGCTACCGAAAGATACGGGTCGAAGCAAGCGCATTAATACGGCATGCTATACACAAAACGAACCTCAGTGAACAAGAAGCTGCTGAAGACACCTTATGAGATTTGGAATGGAAGGAAACCAAATATATCCTATTTCCATCCATTTGGAAGTAAATGTTTTATCCTAAATCACAAGGTTCATTTGAAGACATTCCAACCAAAGTCAGATGAAGGAAATTTCTTGGGATATTCTTCGGTCAGCAAGGCATTCAGGGTACTGAACAAGAGGTCACTGAAACATGAAGAAACAATCCATGTTGTGTTTGATGAACCTAAGTTCACTTGTATGGAAGATGAAGATTGTGAACCTGCTGAGAATCAACAAGTCACTGATCCAGATTGTGTTGAAGTTTTGGAAAGATTCAATGACTTAAAAGTTTCGATATCGCCTCGCCGAACACCCTGCTGGTGACATTACTGATGCAACAACTGAAGCAATTCAAGGATCTGCTGAACCCCCTATTGTTGAAGAAGCTATATCAGACCCTACTGAAGATGAGGTTCCTGATAATCAAGCTAACTAGAATCCACAATGGTTAAGGAATCACCCTGTTGAACAAGTTATTGGCAATGTACAGCAAGGTGTAAGGACTAGAAGACAACTGGAAGCTATGTTTACTTGTTTTCTATCTCAAATGGAACCAAAAGTTGTTTGAAGAAGCAATTTCGATCCAGATTGGATAATTGCTATGCAAGAAGAGTTAAATGAATTTGAAAGAAATCAAGTTTGGACACTAGTTGAAAGGACAAGTCATGCAAATATCATTGGTACTAAATGGGTATACGTAAATAAACTTGATGAATCGGTACCATTGTAAGGAATAAGGCCGACTAGTTGCAAAAGGCTATTCTCAAGCGTAAGGAATAGATTTTGATGAAACTTATGCACCCGTTGCAAGATTGGAAGCTATCGATTATTCTTGGCACATGCTTGCATATAAGAACTTCAAAGTATATCAAATGGATGTCAAAAGTGCATTTTTGAATGGCATTCTAGAGGAGGAAGTGTATGTACAGCAACCTCCTAGATTTGAAGTTAAAGATCAAGAAGATAAAGTGTATAGACTTAACAAAGCACTTTATGGATTGAAACAAGCCCCGAGAGCATGGTATGAGACTCTATCTTAATTTTTGGTGGACAATGGTTTTACAAAAGACACCATTGACAAAACTCTTTTCAGAATCAATGAGAAGGACAACACCATGCTGGTACAGATTTATGTTGATGACATAATCTTTGGTTCTGAAAATGAATTGTTATGTGAAAAGTTTGCAAATCTAATGAAGAGCAAATTCCAAATGAGTATGATGGGAGAAATGAACTACTTTTTGGGATTGCAAGTTAAACAGATGAAAGATGGAATCTTCATTCATCAAATCAAGTATACCAAGGAGTTGCTGAAGAAGTTTGGTATGGAAAACAGCACTAAGATATCAACTCCAATGAGTACAAATATCAGACTGGATGAAGATAAAGACGGCAAAGATGTTGATCAGACTTTATACAGAAGGATGATAGGCAGTCTGCTGTATTTCACTGCCAGCAGACCTAATATATCCTTTGTTGTAGGTGTTTGTGCAAGATTTCAATCTAAACCTAAAGAAAGTCACTTAGGTGCAGTCAAGAGAGTTCTCAAGTACCTAAATGAGACTTTAAGAGTAGGGATATGGTACTCCAAGGATGGAAGCTTCAAAGTTATATCCTACTCAGATTCTGATTATGCTGGATGCAAGATTGATAGAAAAAGCACTACAGAACCTCGCCAGTTGATGGGAAGTAGATCGGTCTCCCCGGTTCAACAGAAACAAATTCAATATCAACTTCCACCGCCGAAGCCGAATACATTGCTTCGCCGGGAAGTTGCTTTGTACACAAGTACTATGGCTGAGACAACAATTAAGGGATTATGGAATTGAAGAAAAGGAAATTTCAATTATGTGTGACAACACAAGTGCAATTGCAATCACAGAAAATCCTGTTTTGCACTCAAGAACCAAGCATATTGATGTGAGACATCATTTTATAAGAGATCATGTTGAAAAGAAAGATGTGGTGGTTCTATATATCCCTACTGAAAATCTACTTGCTGATATTTTCACTAAACCACTTGATAGTGAAAGGTTTGCCAAACTAAGGACTGAACTTGGAATTATAAAAGTTGACTGATATTCAGCAATGTACTGGAATTCACCAAGGGGATTAGTCTTTGCTATGTTGGGTGAGCTCACTTAGCAGATTAGTCATTGGTATCAACAATTCCATGTACCTGTGTTTGGACAATTGAGCAAATGAGGTTGCCAAGGGGATTGGTCTTTGTCATGATGGGTGAGCTCACTTGACAGATCAGTCATTGGTATTAAACTTCATCTTGTATTATCAATTGATCAAAACAAGAAGAAATCAAGGATCAGCAGAGTCACTTTATCGCCACCCGGCTCGAAGCACCTTTATCGACACCGCCGAGCCAACCCTGCTGAGGACAACCCTGCTGAATGGAACGTTACACAGTCAATCTTTATTAAATTCAAAGAGCAATTGGCGGGATATTTATTCTATCCATTATTATCCTAGTTAACACGATCTAACGGTTACAAACCGTTATGGAGGAGTTTTGGAACACGTGTCAAGATAGGATTCACTCAGATTAATCGTGGTTAACATCAATGTACGTGCACTGACAGTTACAACTACCCACTGTCTATATATACAGACCTACATACTGAAGATACTCTCTACTCGCAAAATCTGCTTTATCTCTACAAATTTACACTGTGTGAACACAGATTTACTATCTATCTTCTTCATCTTTTTCTTACAATAATGGCGGAAAAGATTGATGTCCAGATTGAATCAAGCCAAAGTGTTAGAGGCTTTGTTGTTGATGCTAATAGAACTGAATTAGCTATCAACATTGGTAGAAGAATAAGGAGATACGCAGTGTCCGGAGAATGTGCTGAACATAAGACTGGAAACAATTTCATATACAAATGTTGTCGGTTTTGGAGGAACATTGTAATACAAGAAGGAACAGAGGCATTCAAAACCACTGTGAATGCCCAGGAGATTGAGATTTCCCCAAGTCTACTGAGGGAAGTTTTTGGTTTTGAAGAAGTAGTGGATGGCCCAGTAAATCCTGAAGCAATGGGATTATCCAAGATGGATTTTGTTGATCAAATCAAAACAAATGAAGCCACCAAATCCATTCCAGGGATCAATTGCAGACACATTGGGAATGAGTACAGTCTGCTGAGCAAACTCATTGCAAAGAACATACTTGGATTGGTTGGAAGTATGGATACTCTATCAGGACCCAAGATAGAGCTGATGATGATTATATACAGGAGTATGAAGTTTGATTGGGCTGGATACTTTATCCATTACATGAAGAAAGTAGCCAAGGAAGAAAGAGAAGGGAAAAGGAAATCCAAGGCCTTACCCTTAGGATTGATGGTTCAGACCCTGCTGAATCATTTGGAAATTCCTGATGTTGCACCTGAGAAGAGCAATCAGTCCAGATACAAGAAAGAGATTGATTATGCTATCCCTGGTCTGGATGATGATGAAGAAGGTGTTGCAGAGCCTGCTGGAAGTGATGTTGATGGAGATGATGGTGATGATGGTGGTGAGCAGGTCAAGCAAACTGTTAAGAAATCTGTCAAACCTCCTGCACCAAAGAAGACTACTGAGAAAAGAAAGGCTGCAGATACAAGGAAGAAAACAGAGGTATTAAAACCTAAAAGAACAAGGAAGCAAACAGCAGAGACTGCTGAGTCTGCTGAGGGTCCAGCTGAAGTTGAAGATACTGACCCTGCTGTTGCTGCAAGAAAAACTGTTGTTGAGATATTGAGGGAACAACAGAAAGAAGCCAGTAGGAAGAGAAAATCTACTGTGATTGAAATTGGGGAAAATGAGCCACTTTCCAAGAGAAGGAAATAGATTATCCACAAGAAGAAACATGGAAAGGGGAAAGAATTGAAAAACTTAGAGGCTCTAAAGGCACAAGAAAAGGAAGATGATGTAATAGAAGAAGAAGAGGCTATTGAGGCTGAGCCCTTGACCACTATCAAGCTTAATGAGGAAGCAGAGGTTGTTTTTGAGCAACCTGTTGAAGAGTCACAGCAGACTACTGAGATTGAACTTGCTATTGATGTTGTTGAATCCTCAACTAAGGCTGTTGAGTCTATTGAAAGTGAACAGGTTGTTGTTGAGCAATCTGTGGAAGAAACACAGCGTCTGCACTCGCAGCCTCGTAGAATCTGCTAAATCTATCGGAGAGACACATGTTGTTGTTGAGCAACCTTTGTGGAAGAACCACCGCAAATCACCGAACCTCGCTCCCCGCTCGTGGAAGTTGAAGAATTGGTTGAAGACCACGCAAGTGTTGCAAGAAGTCAGGGGGAAGAGCAGTCTAATGCTAACCCTGCTGATGAGCATGTAAGTCAGGGGGAACCAAGTGTTATACAGATGGAAGTAGTAGGTACAAATATACAACCTCAGCAACCTACTGACCTTGAAGCATTTGTAGAAGAAACATTGAATCTACTTGTTGAGACCTTTGGAGGTCAGCAAGGTACTGTAAAAGCTCTCAAAGGATCATTCTTGCCCTATGAAAAACATGAGAAGAAGAGGAAAGAAGGGTATGTTGATCCAAAACTCCTGCTGGTGGCTGATTAATTCCAATGGAAGTTTGGATTCTATAAGAAACAAAAACCTGCTGCAGAACCTATGACAAATTTTAAAGAATGGGTTTTTGAGAAATTGGGAGTGGAGAGTTTGCTAGATCTAATTGATACCTCTTTGTTACAATCAAGGCTGATGGATTTATTTGATGAACAACAGAAAGATGAGGTATCAAGTTCAGGGATCCAAGAGGTGGTGATGATGACTCCTCATCATCTGATTCTGATGACAATCACCCATCTGGTCCAGGTGAAGTCAGTGGAAGTGCCATGTTTACTGAACCAAGAGTAGAGCAGTCTACTAGTGCTGGACAGTTCACTGAGAAAGAGCAAACTGGACAGATGAATGAGGACAATCTCACCATAGATGACATTGAGGCACAAATCAATGAGGGAATAGATGGTGGTGCAAACAGAATGGTTGGTGAGATTGATAACTTATTTGTGGTTGAACCTACTGATCAACCTGAGGATCAGCAAGCTGAAGATTTGAGTGAAGAAAGAGTCAATGATCATGATGAGCCAAGTGTCAGTTTTGAGGACTCCATTCAATATCAAAACTGGGTTGACACTGATGGCACCCTGACTAACACTGCAAATCTACTAAGAAGGATTGGGGATATAGGAGAATTTCAACAGAAAACATGGACATATTCCCCGATCAAGTTGTGGTGGCATATATTGCACCGCATCCAACATTGAAGATGAGGTACGGTTGTCAAGCTACAAACAAGACACTGCACAAAGGTTGGAACAGGAGGTACGGTACAGCCGCCGAGTCTCAAACAAAGACTCTGCACAAAGGTTGGAACAATCCTTGGGTTTGGAGGAAACCCCCGTTGTTGAAGAGGCCGCCGTAGTGGAGCCTACGGAGTCAAGACCACTTTAGGGAAAGATGGTCGCGACCGTCGTTAATGAGGAAGAGCGGTAAATTTCGGACTATGACTTTAGTGATGAGGAGTTCCAAATGCCTGAAGAAGAAGATGTTGCTATTGATCCCCCACAGGCATTTGTACCTATTTTTGAAGAACCAGCTCTTGATCCTATCTTGGAAGAATATCAAGGACCTAACCCTGCTGGACTAGATAGGAGTTGGGCAGTGGTTGTGAGCAATTAGAGGCCACAATATAATGTGGACGAGCCTGCTGATGGAGCTGTTGGAGTAACGGCTGGTGGAGTACCAGTAGAAGTGTTGAATGAGTTAAGGACTGTGAGAAATGACATGCAATAGTTAAGGACTCAATTGGATAGACAAGAACAGAGATTTGAAGAACTGATGAAACTGGTAAATGACAACAGACAATCTGCTGATACAGTTGTTTCAAATTTCAAATATACCCAAAATGATGTTAATGATATGATGCTAGATGTGAGAGGCATCAAGGTAGGAAACACAGCAAAAGAAAAGTTTCTGAAAAATCAACTTGAAACCATCCCCAGAAACTTGACAAACTTGCTGAAGCACCTAAGCCTGCTGAGGCTGCTGGAACATCTCAACCTGCTGGATTGGATCCAAAGCTCACTAGAGGATCAATCTACTGGAACAGACTTTGCAATCACGGATTACTGCAGTTGATACAAGAACTGAGATAATGGAAGGCGAACTGAGTAATCTGCTTATCACACAGGAGAGTGTTCATGGCCTATTATCCCGGTTTGTTGATGATGTCACTAAGGGGGAAGAAGGCCAAACAGCAGAAGCAAAAGAGGCTGCCAGACTTTTTGAACAGAAAAGATGGGAGAATGAGACTAATGCTTACAGGCAACCCGCACCAGCGAGTTCAACTTACCGATGATCTTCTTAGACAATACAAGAAGGAGTACTATAACGAAGCAAACCCTATCATGACAAGGGATTTCATGAAGGTTTAAACTCTTTCTTGGGATTGAAGTTCGGGAGGCAAGAGTTAAAGCCTTAAGGGCAACTTACGGAGCCGGGAAGAGGTGGAAGAGGTGGAAGAAGTGGCGAGAGGTGATAGGATTCGCCTATCACAAAAGCAAAGGACTCACTTGCCGAATTCAAGGAACTTTACATGAGAATGGGATTCAGAGTGAAACAGATCAATCTTCTCCTGCCTGAAGCATGGATGTGGTGGAAAGAAGTAAATCCCTACATTGATTTTACACTGATTGAAAATGAATGAATGAGGGATATGATAGAAGAAATCAGAGCCTACCAAGAACAAGTGGAGAAGGCTAGACAGGAAAGAGAAAGAAGACAGTAGATCAGCATACTTATCATATTTTAACTTTGCTGCATCTAGACTGTAATAACTATGAACAAATGATTATAATGAGAATTGACTGAAATTTGTTCTGTTTTTGTTTTAATCTTTTTGCTTTGCTGTTAGGTGAGGGTAGTGGCATCATCACCAAAAAGAGGGAAATTGTTGGACTTATTTCTATGTTTTGATGATGAGTGCCAGACTAGCTGTTATAGTGCAAAGGCAAAAAGATGTCTAGATCAAATGTATAGGTTTATTAGAGTTTGATTTATGAATAGGTTTGATCAAACAAGCATCGTAATGGTCACCGATTTATATCGACAGACCGGTCAATATCGCAGTAGAGTAGATAGGTCGGTAGACTAGTCGGGAACCCGCCGAAGACTAAAGACCGAAGCCCGAGGGCTCAAACTCGCTTCTGAAGGCTAAGGGATCAAACTTAGTAATTTAAGTCAAGGATATGGAATCAGAATTTATGCAAGTCTATGATGACCTAAACTGATTACATATACCTTGTGTACAAGGTCTAAGTTCCATAAGTTGGATGATGTTTGGAACTTGGTTATAATTAAAAAGGAGTAATCTAACTTCACAAATAAAAGTTAGATAAAAGAAATCAGCTGCATTGTATTTTACATACGCAAATTGCTGTTCAGCAGACTGATTGATATTACAGCAGACTGATGAACCTGCTGATAATATACCTCGATTGATTCAAGATTATGTTGGAAGATTACATGGATAAGGACAGCCAAATACCTCTGACTTATCAAATAAATCAAAGGCTGAGATTAAAAGAATGTTGGGATGATTCGATTTTTATCCAATGGTTATAAGTCAAAGGGTGGACGACCGCACCGCTCAAAAAGGAATTCGACAAAGTGTCGGTCCTATGAATAGTGACGGAAAGCAAATCAGATGGGACAAAAACAAGGAACGGTTACATTTGAATTTCAAATACAAGTCACATGCATTCTTACCTATAAATAGAGGAATTTCAACTCAGAAAAAGATGATGATTAATAAACTTTAAGTGAAAAATATAAGAGACTATCCCGAAATTTGAAACACCCCTGCTGAACTTACTGAACTTAAAGCTACGATCCGAAAGATTCTTCAAGTGTATTACGTATTCAAGCTACATCAAGTATACACACTTGAAGACTGCAAGCTGCTGATTATATAATCCTAATCAAGCTCACCGTAACCGAATCATTTATTTGTTTCAATCTTTATTTTATAAAGAATCTCGAAGATAGTGAAGCACGGTTGTGTGAAAGATCGTTGTTTGTGGTGGAGCCGGTGAAGAGGCAATCCTACCCTTCAAGGACCGAGTGGAAGACTCGGGAGCAGAAATCCTACATGTTCCCGAGCCAACGGTTGTGAAGCCATAATCATTGGTGGAGGACAAGCAACCTTAGGAATCTTTGTAACTTGCAACATCAAAGATCTCTAGTGAATTACCTCCAACATCACGGGAGAAGAGTGGACCGACGGATTACACCACCCGGAACCACTATAAAATCGCCTACTTACTTTCGAAGATGTACAATCTGCGCACTTAGTTTATTTTACACATCAACCTACCGACTAGCAACCGAAATCACACACACACACTACCGAGTATCTAATACTTAGTATCATATTTAACAACAAGTATTAAGGCTTAATTTTGATATAATTCCGCCGCACAAGCTCGGTAAACTAAACCGTCGCAGACTACGTTTATCGACGGACTATCGAGGTATCGCGACTATCGAAGTATCGCGTGCCGCCGAAGTTGCTTGAATTTGTTAACTCCAAAGTTTTAAGTGTTAAGTTTATTCACCCCCACCCCCCCCCCCCCCCGTAAACTTAACCAAAGCATTTTCAAGGGACCAACATCTATATATATATATATATATATATATATATATATATATATATATATATATATATATATATATATATATATATATATATATATATATATATATATATATATATATATATATATATATATATATATATATACCCCCACACACAACCCTAAATTTCTAAACCTTATACTTCTGCCGTTTCTACCTAAACCTAAACCTAAAATGCTTCCCAGCCGCCGATAACCGCCGTTTGAGCTCACCGGCCGGTCTTGCTTCTTCTAATATTCTTCATCCTTTGATCGTGAAAGGCTGAAAGCAACCTTTGAAATTGTCGTTACAACGACCACCCGCTGGCTTATGGTGCCAATAATGGTGTTTGTCTCATTTTTAGAAGGAAAAAATCAAAATTTTATGGTAAATAAAATATAGTCTGAAAACCGAAACTGAACCGAACCGGACTGTATTGGTTCAGTCCAATTCAGAAAAATGATCAATTCAGTTCAAAAAATATCAAAACCGTAACTACAATTCAGTTCAAAAAATCGTAAAAAACCGACTGGACTGAACTATGTACACCCCTAATAATATTCTCTTGATGAGTAGTAGTTTCAGAAACATTATCTGATTTGGAGTGTGATTTTAAAAATACTAGTATATATTATGAAGGCCAATGACTTTATTTCGTGGGCATTTTGAATGGAAATTCTTAGGGAATGATTTTTTATTTTATTTTAATTTATTTTAGGAGAAAATGGGAATGATTGATTTAAATGGATTGATGTGTGAATTTCATTTCTTTACTTGCTTGTGATATCACCTTGTCACATTGATGTGATATTATTGTTGTATGAAAGTGTCGGATAAATTGAATTTGAAAAGGAAAAAAAATTATTTATTTTTTTAGATTTATTAATTGGCCTTTTAGTTTAATGTGTCATAGAAAAACGAAAAGGGTACAAGGTACATTGACTTAATGGTTTCCACTAGGGTCTAACATGGCTACCCAGCGGGAAGACCAGGCTTTGAACCCCGTTTGTGGTATAGTTTAGAAGGGTTGTGTGTGTCTTTCGTCTCTGAAAAAAAAAAAGATGAACAAAAAAAATGCAAATACATGAAGGGAGAATTGCTAGAATTCTCCTAAGAGTAGTATAGATAGATGTGATATGCTATTGTTGTAAACTAAGTCACAAAATACAAAAACAGAAAGTTAAGTCAGATAAAAAAATATAATTAAGTTTACAGACGGAGGAAGAGAGAGAAAACCTAAAGCAATCAAGAAAGGAATTGAGAAAAGAGCGAATGGATAAAAGATCGGAAGAGAAAGCAAAGAAGACTGAAAGACTAAAAAATGCTACAGAAAATGGTCAGATGATAATTGTTGACTTGGATTTTGCTGATCTTATGAGCCATTCGGAACTCAACAGCCTAGTTGAGCAGGTATTACTGATACTTAATCTTTCCCGTGTGAAAAGTACTTCATTTATAGGAAATTGAGATGATCTTTTTATTAGGATGCTTTTCTTTTAGCCTGGGTATTACACCGGTAAACTCATATTATCATTTCTGTTACCATGATTCGTGTTCTCTTAAAGTTTTATACTAGTTGTTGTCATGCAGATTATGTATTGTTATGCTGTGAACGGAAGATGTGAATGCCCTGCTCATTTATGTTTGACTGGTTGCCATGGAGAAATGGCAAATCTGCTGCAAAGGCTCCCGGGGTATGAAAAGTGGATTATACAGAAGGAGGATAGGCCATATATTGAAGCATTTGATGAACGGAAGAAGGACTTGGTATATCTTACTGCTGACTCGGATAATACTATTGAAGAACTTGATATTAGCAAGATATATATAATCGGGGGTTTAGTTGATCGAAATAGATGGAAAGGTATAACCATGAAGAAAGCAATGGATCAGGGGATACAGACAGCAAAACTCCCCATAGGCAGCTATCTCAAGTTGACTAGTTCCCAGGTTTTTTTGAATTATCTCGTCCCTCGTGTTATTATTTACATTAATGGCTCATTTTGTTGTGTTCAGATTGGTTTTTCTTTAGTGGCTTTTATAAAACTAATGACTAAAAGTATTTGAAGTAAGATTAGTGATGGATTCAAAGGGGTACAATTACAAGGCTACCAATGAGATAAAGGCTGAACTTTGAGGTTTACAATGAATCCATCAATTACATATGCTCTTACGTGATGCTAAGTTTCAATTGAAGCTCATCAATTAAGTAGTTACAATAGATTTAGTTGACAAATTTTATGTACATATGGAACAAACTAACAAAAACATTTAGTGTACAAAGCCATCCAAAGCAAATCCAATTGCATAAAAGTCATAATCCACACATGACCGGCAGCCACCATCTTTGCAACCACACTCATCCCACACATGATTCTTGGCCGCCAAGTTAGTTCTTTGTTCAGGCATCCTAATTTTCATGCTTACTTCTACTTTAGGTGGCTTCAAATCATCATTCCAACTTGGTTTCCTCGGAATCATCGAAACCCATTTCTCAAGTTCCATGTTTTGTGAATCAAAGACATGTTTCCATGGAATCTCGGCTCTTCCCAACAGTTTGGACCCACCTATTCTTCCAAGAAATGGTACAGTCTTTCTTCTTCTCCACCATCTTAATTCAAGAACAACATTTCCTTGCCTTAGTGAGTTGATGGCTTCTTGAGATCCAAGGCACTCTAAGGAAAATGTCTCATCCCATAAAAGTTGGGATTTTGATGAGACTTGTTTGGTGTCTAGTTGAACTCTTTTGTTGTTTTCTGCAGGAAGATAGCATCTAACAAATAAATCTCCTGCGACTTTGAACTCGATGTTTTTTGCCCTTATGATTTTCACGTCAAAGCTAAGAGCTGAAAGAAATTTCGCAACAACCATCTTAAAAGATGAGAAAAGAGAAATTTAGCAAGTTTCTTTTGGTGGAGAGAAACCAATGGTTGTATAGCTAGGTTATTTATAATGTTAGGGATAGGGGGAGGAGAAGGGGTGTTGGATCGGCAAAAAGGTGGTATGGCTTTTGGAGTATAGTCTTCTTAAGTGGTTCTATTATGACGTTGTTGATGTCCTAATGATTTCTTTGGATGGAATAATTTGCACTAACACTTTATTGTTGTGGTCTTGCAAGCTGCTTGGCCGGATTTTAGACTGTACTCTTCTTTGGTAGCGATCCATGTATCCGATTCGAATCTGCATTGGACACTTACGATAGAAATCATGAAGTTAGATACAGAATTCGGTTATACTATCCATAACCCTGATGTGTTATGAAGAAACCCTGTTAGAAACTGAAGAAAAGCCGCTTAAGAATTCATGAAAAGCTGCCCAAAACGAAGACAACCCACTAAAATTAGTTTATTGGTCATGATAGTTTTATAATGTAAATTTTGGTCCTTTTATTTTTATCTATATTCACATGTTGTATCCTATATTTTTCGAAAACCCCCTGCATGTGCGTGTCTGTACCTCTGCAACCTAGGATCTAACCTGTTTTGACGTCAAGCACAGTGAGTGTGAGGCCCTGATAGATTGATTCATAGCCCTATTGGTAGATGACCTTAGTGGTGCTAATTTTTGAAGCAAGTTATTTGTTTTTGTGTGCAGGTGCTTACCGTGAATCAGGTAATGGAGATACTTCTGAAATATCTGGAAACACGAGATTGGAAGAACGCGTTCTTTCAGGTTATTCCCCAAAGAAAAAGGGGTGAATTGGAGGAAGAAAAGAATCATGACTGTGCTGAAGAGGAGGTAGCTAATGGAGAGAGCAATGAGGAAGATCCCAAGAGGCAGTGCTTAGAGATTTAGATACATGTAAGTGTATGTCAACCAATCACCATTTGTGAAAGGTCAGATTATTCGAGTGATTTTATGGTACAACCGTTGTCATAGGAAGATTATATCTACTGTCTGTGTTATGCACCATATCCTTTCATTTACTTTCTCTTTCACCAAAAACACTCATACTATGTGAAAAAGAAATGAGTAGAAATGGATGCATGTTAGTGGTACAACCTTCCTACGAGGGTTGTATTAACAAGATTTTCTAGATTATTCAGGATAATGTTCTCTTGATGCCTTGTAGTTTCAAAAACATTATCTGAGTAAGGAAATACTATATATTACGAAGGACTATATATGACTTTATTTGGTGGGCAATTTGTATGGAAATTCTGAAGGGAATGATACTTTTTTTTTGAGGTGAAAAAGGGAATGTGTGAATTTCAATTCTTTACTTGCTTGTGATATCACCTTTTCACATTGATGTGGTATTATTGTTGTATGAAAGACTCCAATTTGACATAGTTTGTATCCTCCCCCACCCCCCTCTCAACCCCCCCTCCCCCCCACCTCCAATGCATGTGATTATTTATTTTATTATATATATACTAGTGGTAGTTGCCGTGCAAGGCACGGCGATGAACGACCCTGGAAAGAGATTGATATTCTTGATATTGAGGTGATGAAATACATTAGACAAAGAAAATTGAATACACAATTTACAAAGTTTGAAATAAAAATTATCACGGTACTTGTTACAGTATAATGACTTCTCCATACATTGAAACCTGTTGGTAGAGTTGATTGATCGCCTTTTAGTTGATCGGTTTTGTTACTAATGACCATATCATAAACATTAACTCATAGCACCAACAATGAGCAACGTTGCGTTTGCATATTGCATAACCACCATCAACAAGTCAGATCCACGGTAACAAAATATTGATGAGCTCAATCAGGCAGATACACCTATGAAGGAAGAACCGTATATATTAAGAAAATGCAATAAATACCAAGAAAGACAAGCCTTTTTGGCTAATAACCGCAACTCACTACTACATTGCACTACACTATGTTTATATTCCAACTTGATTTTGACATGGTCACACTAATGTGTAACACCTATAAAGTAGAATGCCAAGCCGCAATTCTCAAACGCATTATGTTTGAATATTTGTCTCTAACCTCGCTAGCTAGTGTTTTGGCTATTCTAGGAAGACATACGACCCACTATCATCCGAAAAGAAAGTGATGGCTGCAACTAAGCATTGATGTAATGAAACATAATGGCCTACAAGTTGTCGATCCAGGAACATAGACATGATAATATTAATCAACTCTTCTACAACTAAAGCAGAGAACGTTTACCGCATACACCTACAAGTAGAACATCACTCAAATCAGCAAAAGCAAATACAAAAACGAGACATTGGAACTCCCAATCCTCCGATGTGAACAAATCATAGATTCATCGTTCTAAGGAAATAATTTTCTCAAACTTACAACCTCACAAGGCCATTAGAACCCTTAACAAAAAAAAAGATCTTTGAAAGTTACAAGGGCACCTCATTTGACAACAAAGATCAGCGAATTCGATCCAACTTGTAATGTTTTGAGGTGGTACAAGAGCATTTGAGTCTGATAAGATGAAAATGGCCAGAATCAACAAGGACACAAATGCCAATAACAGTAAAAGATACTTTATGGAAATAGAGTGTAAAAAGTGATTTGAATCATCAACAAAATTCATCCAGCGAAGGCATGCTAACTGTAGATACCTTAAAATCAGAGGATATTTTGGTAACTGCGTCTGATTGAAAGCCATATATCTTAAGAGCTTTCTTTAGATCTAAGAAGCAGGGTAACCACTCGATTATTATGCTAGATGGATTAGCCTGATATTGAAGACAATGAATCGCTTATAACCCGCTTTCTGCAACTTACAACATTTCAAAAATCTAAGATTGTTTAAAGAACCTTGTATTTTGATAGAATGGCAGACCAAAAGCTAGTTGCGGATGTTCTCAAAATTTCCTTCGATGAGTACAACTCTGCAATGGAAGCCGTAGATGAGTATAAAGAAGAAACCAGAATAAAAGACTGAAGGACTTCAAAATGCATTGAGCTTACACAGACCAACGTCCATTTGCAATAGACGCCTCCACTCGACCAGATAAATATACCAAATCTAAGAGCCACCCTCTTCTCAATAATCCTTGAAGAAAACTTTCACCTGTTACATCATATAACACATTGAAATTTCCATAATCAATGCCTATGCCAAGTTAAAGACAATCTCTACAATGCTACATTGCAATCGCTTTAAATGTGGAGATATATGTAGCAAAAAAACATTTGAAATTAAACCAAAGCAAAATAACAAAAAAAAAAGTAAAATTTACATGCAACACCTTTCTCAATATCAATTTCAATGTAAGAATTGAGTTTGTGGTCTTTAAAAGACCTCAACGGCGCACAACTTTCTATTTCTGGAAATCCCACAAGGGGGCATGTGTTCTACAAGTCCATAATGGAAAAGAAACACAACAAGATTATTCAGGACAATAATATTACAAAAATCCAAGCCATAAAGCACCAAGCGTCGAATAGCTTACCATTCGATCAAATCGAAGAACAAACATATCTATAATTATATAAAATCAATCCAAAATTCAAATGAATCGAAGATCAAACATATCTATATCTATATAAAATGAATCAAAAAAGGCTAGACAAAAAGAAGGCGCAGCATCAAAAAGCTTACTATTCGATCCTAGATAGTATCCTGTCCCTCTCACAACCAAGCAGATATCATCATCAAGCATTCGAACCCGAAAAAAAAAAACCATACAACCAAACAGGTGGACCATGCACACATCAGACATGCCATTGATTAGTTTATTTTATCATAAATCAAACACTACAGGTAGAGTCTAGCATATGAATTGCTTTTGCCATCATCGCAAATTACCATAAAACATACATTCCAGGTGGAGTCGAGCATATGAATTGCTTATTATCATTGCAAATTATCATAAACCATACATTTCAGGTGGAGTCAAGCATATGAAATGCTTATTTTACCATACGCGTATACACTCTTCGATGCTCATATAAGTTATATGAAGAACAATCGCTCCACAATACTGAGAAAATAAGTAAATACTCCATACCTGTGGAAAATACATGTTGCTATGACCAGTTTCCTTAAACTTAGCATTCAAATATTCCTGCTCACACAAAAAGCTCAAATTAATTCAACGCCAGAACTTGAAAAATAAATAAAAATATTCGAATAAGATTCACACATTGTAAAAAGAAATCGTACTTGAATACCATGATTTAATGTACACAAACATACCAGTAACTCAAATGTCTAGCTGAATCATTGAAATATAAACAATTGCGCTGTAAATAAAAACACACTTTGTGACAAACTAAAAGCCACACGAACTGCTGGATCAAGTGCATAATAGGCCTCGATTTTCGCCCTATAAAGAATGAAGAGAACACAAAAGCATATTAGTGATGGTTTGATAACATTTGAAGCGAATGAATAATGAAAACATGTATGAAGGAACTCCCGTATGAGTATTCCAAAATGTCGAGACACAAGCAAAGTTACCAGTATGAGTATTTGTAACTTGAACATACAATTTCAGTGGCTTGAGGAGAAACGACATATATATCATTAGTTTGGTTAGAAAGACCGGCTGAGGCAAACTGTAAACCACGGTTGTTTTTAATGAACGAAACGTCAGTGGCACTGTTGTTGCTATTGAAAACCAACGTCGGTAACACTGACACTGACGTTGGTGTTAAAAAATGATCGTTAGTGGCACTGACATTTACGTTATAAAAGTGTCACAACTTAAAAACAATAGTGCCACTGACTTTCGTTTTTGACTAGCACTGACGTTGGTTTTCAATAAGCAACAAATAAAGTTAACCGACGTTTTGTTAATCGTAAAAAATAATCAAAAAATGGATGCCAATAGTAAAAAAAAGGTGTGCTAATATATAAATATATATATATATACCATATATATATATATATATATATATATATATATATATATATATATATATATATATATATATATATATATATATATATTATCGGTATCCTGAGACTAATGCCTGTGGTTATTTAAAAATGAAACAAATTAGCTAAATGTGTTTGAGAAGAGGAGAAAATTATTGGTGTACACTGCTATAAAAAAACCGTCCTATTTATAAGTTCATATTCATAATTTCTCCTATGTGGAAGAAATTGCCATTCATGAATAGTTCTGGCCAAGAATTGGTTAAGAAAGAATGTCTGTTAATTTCTCAAGAAAAAAACAGAAACCTTTTGCATTCAACTTTTAATTTGGATTAAGGAATTAAATAAACAGCTTCATAATTGGTTCCAAAGTATATATTATTCCAAAGGTAGCTATAATGTGTATAAGTGTAAAAGATATAATTATATAGTTGATTTATATTGTGAATTTGTAGATGGATACTTTTTTATGTGTGTGCCACCGAAAAAAGAATATTAGTTGAACCATGAACTGAACCGTGATGTACTTAAACCGTGAACCGTCGCTTCATGAACCAACGGGTCACCGACCAAACGCATTAAACCGTTTGGTTCAGTCGTTTTTTGAACTGTGATATGACGGCTGATGAACCGTAACCGACGGTTCCGAACCGTGGTCAGGTCTAGCCTATGGTTATCGACGGCTACTATTTAGCTGTCACATTATGAAAGGCGAAATTTTTTTATCCATTCCCTTATCACTAATTCCTTCCGAGGATATGCTTATTTGACATTTTTCTTCAAACGGTCTATATTTAGTCCGCATAGGTTATCCCTGTTGGAAGTAGCGCCCGAAAGACAATTTATGTAATTGTTTTTAGAATTAATAAATGACAGATTTATTCTCATCTTATTACTTGCTTCGTGCTTGTAAGTAATACACTACTGAAAACCCCAAGTCGTATCATATGTAGTCATATAACTTAGTGTGTGTCACACGCGAGGATTAAGTTTATGGTGATACACTTGAAATGTTAGTCCGTGGTGAACTTAATCAAAGTGTGGGGTCTATTGATTAAACTGCCATTAATGCGCCCGAAACACTTTATGGTGTGACCGTCTTATCCGGACCGTCGACATTGGTTGTCTAAATGGGCATTTATATATGATGTAGTCATATAGGACTGGACCGATTTAATATGAGTTTCTCATATAATTCCGTGATTGAGAAATCTTATTAAATCACAAGATGATCATATATGTATTAACCTTAATCCTGAAGTGATTACAGACTCCTACTTGTTTCAAGATAGGGTTTGATGTGTTCGTTAAGGATCTCTAAGAGGCGCGGTCCGAATCACTTTCACGTTGACACTATTCTGGAATGAGTGAGAAGTGTGTGTCTCACAGATATGGAATCATTCCTTCCTGCGGGAAGTAGAAAGACAATCCCCTTATTTGTTAATCCTAGAAACTGATCAATCCCGGGAGTTCGTATTGGTTATGAACTAATTGATCACTAGTGGGTTAATGGTAAATAAGGATAAGATGTATTGGAGAAGGTTTACGGAAATAATCCTACTTCAGTACGGATAGTCTATGGAGGGTTAGATTATATGTAATGATTATATCAATGGACACTTATCGACTCGACTCGGCGTTTTGAGAATAAGTTATATCTATAATCGATAGAGTTCAGTTTCGGATTTATGGTGGCGTAATTCCGGAATTAATAAGTTGAGTAGAAATATTCTGTTCGATGAATATTTTATTCAATTTATTGTAGCTACTGGTTATAGGTCAATGGTCCCCGGTTTGGCTCCTAACACGCGAGTGTTTTCTCGTTTTATGGAACCTCGAGAATAAATTAAATAGTTGGTCTATTTAATGAATATGCAATATTATTTATTTAGTAAATAATATGTAAGATAGAAAAGACATTTTCTATTAAAAATGACATTGTAATAGCGCCATTATTGAGGATTAATTAGGAGAAGAAATTTTCCTTGATTATCTCATATGTGTGATTAATTAATTATTTATTTATTGGATAATTAATGGAAAAATAAAGATATTGTTTTTTTTGGAATTATCTCTTATTTTGTAGCAAAAATATCCTTTCCTTATGGTAATAAGTTTTTGTGGTGTGAAAAGGATAACTCTCTTGACTAGTTATTTTCCTATATAAAGAGAGTTCCTCCTAACACAATACACAACAATTAAATGCACCACTTTGTAAAATAAAGGAAGAAAAATTAGTTTCTTGCCTTAGTCATTTAGAGGAGAAAAACCTAGGGTTTTTCTTGTGCATATTCGAGGAGGTTCTACGGCGAGGATCGACGTCCACCAGTCGTCACTTGGAGATACAATCCGGAAGACTACGGCTTCTCCCTTGGTCGATTTTATCATCTCTCTCCGGTATGGGTAAATCTACTAACCTTCTCGTAGGATTAATTAGTTATGTCTCATATCGTAAATCGCATAAAATTCCGCTGTGCAAAGATCGAGTGTCTCGATCGGTGCTACTACTCCCAGCAATCCCTAGGCACGTTGTTGACTGTTATGAGTGAGGTAGAATGGTTATCACAGGGTACTCTGATGCAGGATGATGGTGCTCTCCACAGGACAGAAATCAGTGGTTGTTCATTGCGTTTACCTGGGGTCGTCCATAGTTTAATGTAGTTCACAGAAATAGCAAGTTTTCTCAAGATCAAGTATTGAATCTTTGTATAGATGTCTTGCACATGTTGTTGCTGACATTACTTTGTTGAAATCACTGCTATCTGAACTTGGATTTCAGATAATGTGAACTGTGATAATACGTGAGCCAGTTCCCTCGCTCAAAACACTGTATATCACTCAAGAACAAAGCATATTGAGATTATTGTTCACTATGTGAGGAATCAAGTTCTTAAAGGCAAATTGGATGTAAGACATATATGTTATTGTGATCAGACATCTGCTGTTCTTACAAAACTTTTATCTGTTGTGAAGTTCATGCCATTAAGAGAATAACTGAGTGCGGAATGTATGCCACGTTCAGTTTGAGAGGGGGTGTTGTGATATTAGATTATTTGAGTATTTGTGTTATCGTATGATTGGTCCATTTGTCTTTGCGTATGTTTGACACATCATCAGGTTGTTAGATTGTGTTTAATTCATAATTCCACTGTCCTGATTCCTATTTTCTTGTTTTTTTTTTGTCCTTTTAAACCACTCCCAAAAAAAAAAAATTCAATAATTTTTGCGATTCACTAGGCATTAATATTTTTGGAAAATTAGGGATAATGACACAATCTGGATTATTTTTAAGTAACAGGACAACTACATATTTTTTATAGGGAGAAGGACAACTGCATAATTTTTATAGCGAGAAGGACAAACAGTGAATCCCGAAAATCAGTGAATCTCCCCAGTGAATCCCAAAATCAGTGAATTTCGATAGTGAATTTCGACAGTGAATCCCGAAAATCAGTGAATTTGGACAATGAATTTTGAAAATTAGTGAAATTCGACAGTGAATTTCGGCAGTGAATTTAAACAGTGAATTTCGAACACAAGTGAATTTCGACAGTGGATAAATAGTTTTGTCCTTTATGCAAAAGTTTCAAAAGACTGTCATTCTACTCAATTGATGAAATATTTCTTTCCTTCTCCCTCATTCCCCCTAATATTTTTAATCAATCCCTGGTTTAAGCGTGAAAAAAAAAAAGAAGTCGCCCTTCCAGCCGCATCTGCGAATTGGGATTGAGTTTTTGGATGAAAATAGGTTTTATTGGGATTTTTTTTGATCCTACATGGTATTCTATGCCAAATCATGTGATCCACGCCAGCAATTAAATGCCAGCACAGCAAAATATAAAAAATGTCCTGAAATTGCAATTTTTTAAAAAGATACGAAACAAAATTAATACAATGAAATCGTAAGGGACTAAAATCGCTACCATCCTATACTTACGGGACCAATTTTGCAATTTCCTCCTTTCCGTCCGCACAATTAATGTTATTTCTACTTGTATAAGAGACCAAGATGAATAAAATACATTGTTTTATGGAATTTATGTACGTCATATGTTTTAGTTGTTTATTTTCGAAATTCAAAACATATTATAAAACCAACGAAGCAATAAACGTTAACATGAAAACACAAATATATAATGTCATTACACAAGAATATATATATATATATATATATATATATATATATATATATATATATATATATATATATATATATATATATATATATATTGTATTTTATCATGATCGATGTATTAAAGTATACGTATAGGCAACGGGTCCTGTATCAAAGGAAATCCATAATCACTTTTTGTGCCAAGTACATATAATTCTAACAAACAAGATAAAGACAGAAGAAAAACGCATCAAATCTACCAAACATTAGTAGATCCGTGTTTCTTGGAAAGCAAACATGCATGAAAACAAGAGAAATGATACAACCACAACAAAAATGCACAACCAATTGATACAATAATGATCTACATCATTGATTATTGTAGGATCCATATTGATTGATCTAGATCCTATAATAATCAATGATATGTATATATATCATTGTTGTGAAAACACGACCACAAAGGATCGACTACAAGACGATCAAAGGTGCATGGAAATGGAGTGAAGAGTACAACGTGCACCATTAATTACTCGATCTTATACAGTTTAGAAAGATGACAAAATGAGAATGATTTTCATTAAACAAAATATTGTCTCAATACACCCTTATATCACCATGGTTGTTACAATAACTCACACATCCCCATGCTAGATATTATCCATACAATCTAACACAACCAATCTACAACCTTCACATGGCATTACTAAACTTTATTCTTTTCAGCCCATCTCAAACGTATGTGTGGGTGTGTCACATTAAGTTTGTGTCTAAAAGATCCAAAGGATGTCACATTAAGTTTGTGTCACATTAGGCAGTGCTTTTGTGAAACAGTCAGCTACTTGATCAGTTGTAGGTACATAGCAGATTCTGAGCTCTTTGTTCATCACCATATTTCTGATAAAATGCACATCAACTTCTATGTGCTTTGTCCTAGCATGATAAACAGGATTTTGTGCTAAGGAACATGCCCCAGTGTTGTCACACCATAGTTTAGGAATTCTTGGCAGCTTGAACTGTATTTCTTTCAGCAGATGTTTGATCCATTTTACCTCAGCTGCAAGATTGGCTAGTGATCTATATTCAGATTCACAGCTAGACCTTGATACCA
This sequence comes from Gentiana straminea, assembly GCA_036785695.1. Taxonomy (NCBI): domain Eukaryota; kingdom Viridiplantae; phylum Streptophyta; class Magnoliopsida; order Gentianales; family Gentianaceae; genus Gentiana; species Gentiana straminea. The sequence goes on along the minus strand of JAVUPR010000240.1, from coordinate 58,897 downwards.
CTGTTTGCTTCTTGGAACTCCAGGATATAAGAGAATCCCCTAGGTACACACAGTAACCTCCAGTTGATTTTCTGTCAATTGGACATACAACCCAGTTTGCATCTGAGAAACCATTTATATCTAGAACACCTGATGGTTTAAAGATCAATCCCATATCAAGAGTACCCTGAATGTATCTCAGTAACCTTTTCAGTGCCTGCCAGTGTGTTGTATATGGATCTTGCATAAACTGACTCAGGGTGTTTAAAACAAAGGATATATCTGGCCTTGTCAAGGTAAGATATTGCAAAGCTCCTATAATGCTTCTATAAAGAGTAGGATTATCCAGTGGCTCACCTTGCTGAGGTAGAAGTTGTGTTCCTGGCACCATTGGTGTAGGACAGGGATTCAAATGATCCAACTCCAATTTTTTGAACAACTATGCAGCATAGTATGACTGATTTAGATGCAGTCCATTGGAGTCCCGAGTGACTTGCATTCCTAGAAAATGTGACACTGGCCCCAAGTCCTTCAATGAAAACTTTGAGTCAAGAAGTTTAATGAACTTCTGAATCAGACTATGAGAGTTCCCTGTTAGCAAAATATCATCAACATATATAAGTGCAAATAATATCTGGCCATCAAGTTTGAACATAAACAAGGAAGTATCACACAAGGACTGAGTGAATCCCCAGTTGAGCAGTTGTCCATTTTGATCTTCAAACCAGGCCCTGGGTGCTTGTTTTAACCCATATATTGCCTTGTTTAATTTGCACACATATCCTGGTTTCTCTGGATCTTCAAACCCTTCTGGTTGATCCATGTAAACAGGTTCAGTCAATGGCCCATTCAAAAAGGCATTGTTGATGTCTATTTGGTTGATGGCCCAGTTCATGGAAACAGCTATGGCCAAGATGATTCTAACTGTTGCAAGTTTTGCCACTGGGCTAAAGGTTTCTGTGAAGTCAATCCCACAGCTATGAAGATACCCCTTAGCTACAAGCCTTGCCTTGTGCTTTAGAATGCTTCCATATAGTTTTAACTTCAGTTTGTACACCCATTTACTCCCCACAACACCTTGGTTGGGTCTAGGCTTGACCAGATCCCAAGTTCTGTTTTGAATTAATGCCTTATATTCATCCATCATAGCTTGCTTTCACTTCACACTCACCATAGCATCTGATACACAAGTTGGTTCAGTAGGAAAAGTGTGAACTTTACTCAATGAGACACTCTAGGTTTTTGGTTTAAAGATGCCACTCTTTGACCTAGTTTGCATGTGGTGAGTTCTGACAGTGGTCTGATTTTAGACAACAGTGGTCTCAGGGATGGATGTGCCAGTGATGGTGTTAACATCTCTTGTGTTTTCTGTGCTATGTGGTGACTCAGTTCTGATGGTGATAGGTGGTGTTGGTGATCTGTAAGCAACATATGGTGATGGTGATGTTGATGTATGACTAGATACAGAATGTGCAGGGGACTCAGTATTGTGACTAGATGCAGTGGTTTGATATGGTAGGGTGTCATCATTTGTGTCTTCAACACTTGTGTTTTGCTCATTATGACAACTCAAGTCTGGTTCTGGCTCAGTCACAGACATACTGTTGCTGTTGTGCCCCTCTGAATGAGTCAGACCAAAAGGAAGGGGATTAATAAGAAGATCAGGAGCACACAAGATTTGTCTGGAGGGTCCTTGAGTAAAACCTTCCAGGAAAGGAAATTGAAGTTCATTGAATTTCACATTGTTGGAAATGTAGATCCTGCCAGATCTATCAAGACACTTATACCCTTTATGGTGAGGACTTAGACCTAAGTTAACACACTGAGATGTGTGGTACTGAAACTTAGTGGTCTGAAATGGTCTCAGATAGGGATAGGCAGCACAACCAAACACTTTGAAGATAGAGTAATCAGGTTTCTTGGCAAAGAGACATTCATAGGGAGACTTGAGACTCAACACAGGAGTAGGGAGACAGTTGATAATGGATACTGATGCCTGGAAACTGTGCCACCAGAAACTGAGAGGCATAGATGCCTGTGCCAACATACTGAGCCCTAACTCAGTGATGTGCCTATGTTTCCTCTCAGCTCTTCCATTTTGAGCATGATCATGAGGACAGGGGTGTCTGAAATGTTTTAAAAAGGGCTCAAGGGTTCTATATTCCCCTCCCCAGTCAGATTGAATGCATTTTATAGTGGTGTTAAACTGTTTTTCAACAAGAGTTTTAAACTGTGTAAACACAGAAAAGGTTTCAGACTTGGCTTTCAAGGGAAAGATCCATGTGAATCGAGTGTGATCATCTATAAAATGGATGTAGTAGGTATAACCCTTAGTGGATTTGACTGGGGCAGGACCCCAGATATCAGTATGCACAAGATCAAGTAAGGAAACAGCATGTGAAACATAATTCAAATGAGGCGGGGAATGAGATTTGCCAAATTGGCAAGCGTCACAAAACAGAAGTTTTCCATTAATAACATCATTACAATCATTCAAAATCTGACTCAGAATTCTACTAGAAGGATGGCCTAGCCTCCTATGCCAAACATTGGGGTCCTTATTAGGGTCAAGAACATCTAAGGACTTGATCCTACTGGACTTAGAGGAACCTTGACTAAGAAAAACAGCAGAATTGTAGGACTTGGATTGAAGGGAGATCTCTTCTGACTCACTGTCCAGAGGCACTATCTGATAAAGTCCATCCTTGAGTTGTCCCTTGAGCATTGGTTTCTTTGTTACCTTGTCCTTGACAAAACAATAATTTTCAGAAAATTCAGCAAACACATTATTATCAGACATCAATTTGAAAAAGCTAAGAAGATTTCTAGTGATTTGTGGTACATGTAAGACTGTGTTTAGAAACAGGGGACCAATGTTTGTGTAAAGAACTGTGTGACCAGTTTGCTTAATGTGTAAATGTTCACCATTCCCTACAGTTAGTGTATCACTACCACAATAAGCAGTACTTTGGTTCAGATTACCCAAATCAGAGGTCACATGGTTGGTTGCTCCACTGTCCAAGTACCAGGCATGATCAACAACTGAGCTAGGAGTGGCCACATAGGCTGAGGCTTGGCTTGATCTTGATCCAGTGTTGAACTCAGGTGGTTGAAAGTCTGTCTCAAACCTGTGCCAGCAAATAGCTACAGTGTGCCCATTCTTTCCACAAAGTTGACACTGAACTTTGGAATTTCCTGAGTTCCTTCCACCATTTCTTTCTCCTCTACCTTTTCCACCTCTTCCTCTGAATGAGTTCTGACCTGATCCTCCTGGCCTTGCATTGGACCTCCCTGGCCCAGAACCACTATGATAATTAGCAACATGAGCAGCAGGATTCATGGCAATCCCCTGTGATAAGGGATTGAATCTGGCCAATAAACGTTCATGAGTAATAAGCTGTGACTGGGCCTCTTTCCAGGATAAGGAGCCAATGCGAGCTGTTAAATTGACTATGACAGCTTCATAGTCTTTATCTAGACCTCCTAATGTAGCCAGGATCAATTCAGACTTGGAGATAGGGTATCCAGCAGCAGTCAAGCTATCACTATAGGATTTCATGGTGGCCAAGTAATCTGCCATTGATTTAGATCCCTTCTCTGCTCGGGTAAGGGCACTTTTATACTCCAGCATCCTAGACTCGGATTGATTGTTGAACAAAACCTCAAGAGTGGACCAAATTTCATGAGAGGTGGAACAGCCAACCACCTCAGTCAATGCTTGTTCAGTCATTGAACCAAGCAACCATCCAGTAAGAAGAGCATCGATTGAATCCCATTCTGCTACAGCTGGATTCAGAGGAAGTCCAGGTATCTCCGGTGGTCTAGGTTTTGTCCCGAACAGATAGCCATCAAGCTTATACCATTTGATGACCGGCAAGATAGTATACCTCCACAATAAGTAGTTATCTCTAGTTAATTTGACTGTGGTGGATTGGCTCAGATGACCGGTAAAGGGAATCGGATTTACAGTATTGAACGGTGAAGTTGGAGTCACCGAACGAAATGGAGGAGTTATGTTATCTGATCGATTTAGAGGAGAAGTATGAATCAAGGATGGAAAAGTGGATCCTGGGTTCACCCCGGTAAGAGATGTACCTGCATGTAGCGAATTTGCTCCGGTGAAGAACGGAATGGAGCTGCTGGAGAAGGGATGTGGTGACGGTGGAAATGAGAGACCAGAAACTGGTATTCCGGTGACAATTTCTGAAGATGGTGGTAAAGAGGAGTTGCTGCTTCCAATGGAGAAGGCAGCTGTGCTTCGTTCACCTCCGGCATCGGTGGCAGAAGCGGATCGAGGCGGTGGCTCTGCCATAGCCTGGGCTCTGATACCAAGTTTAGAAAGATGACAAAATGAGAATGATTTTCGTTAAACAAAATATTGTCTCAATACACCCTTATATGACCATGGTTGTTACAACAACTCACACATTCCCATGCTAGATATTATCCATACAATCTAACACAACCAATCTACAACCTACATATGGCATTACTAAACTTTATTCTTTTCATATACTCTCAAATCTGAGGAATGTAATAACATTTCCTAGTAAAGACCATATCACAGAAGCACCCACTGGGGCATTCAAGTCAAACTTAATTAACACATTGTGAGATTAGGATTAATTTGTTTCTCCTTGGTGTAGAGGGGACATTTACCTGATCTCCTACATCATACTTTGGCTTATTATATGTATTTTCAAACACAATGCCTTTTTTCTTATAATTTTTTTGCAAATCATCTGTTTTATTTAACTCTAATTTCATACATTTGATGGAATGATTCTGCGAAAAGATAACAAAAATTGACACAATCTCCGCCAAAAAAGCTTAGACAGTTCAACAAAAGTAAATTGATGCTGCTAATAAAACACGGAATAATGTTATATCCACACAATATATAAAAACATACATAATAATTTTACATGATTAATCATTGTGTGAGACTTCTTAATTAATTGTTGAGACTATTTTATTGTGTAATGAACGGTGTAAAATGTGTTATGTACTATTGTTGAGACTATTTTATTGTGGATACCAGGTTTGAGCGGGTCGATTGCTTAAACGGGCTGATGCTTGAACCGGCCCGGTTCCTTGACCGTGTCACCGGGTCGAACGGTTGAACCACCGGGCCGGGCCAGGTTTGATAACTATGCTCTACACTGTAAGATGAATATCTCTACTATTCTAAAAGTGTGAGTGTGTTTCCCCCAAAAAGTGTTTCTCCCTAAAAAGTGTTTCTCCCTATTTTAAATTAATTAATTTTTAATTATGAAATTAAACCATAAAAACGAAAAAAATAATAAATTAAAATTCAAAAAACGAAATAATATTTTTAATAAGTCAATCAAGATCCTTGATTACCTATGAACAAAAACGAAATAAAATTTAAAAAAAAAATCAATCAACATCCTTAAACAAATTATTAAAATAAAACCATACAACCGAAAAACAATAAATTAAAAATAAAAAAACGAAATAAAATTTTAAAAAAGTGACCGAAAAATAATACCGGAAAATAATAAATTAAAATGTAAAAAACGACATAATTTTTTTTAATAAATCAATCAAGATCCTTGACTAATCTACGAATGCAAAAACGAAATAATATTTAAAAAAAAATCAATCAAGATCTTTAAACAAATTATTAAAATAAAAGCGTAAAACCGAAACATAATAAATTAAAAATTAAAAAACGAAATAAAATGTTTAAAAAATAAATCAAGGATAAAATTTAAAAAAAATCAATCAAATTAAATAATTATAATTAAAATAAAAACCAAAGAACCGAAAAACAATCAATTAATGATAAAAATGAAATAAATAATTAAAAAAATCAATCAAAATCCTTGATTAATATGCAATTACAAAAACTAAATAAATATTAAAAAAAATCAATCAAGATCCTTGATTGAAAATCAAATACAATCACAAAAGTAAAATTTAAAAGAAAAAATCAATCAAGATCCTTGATTCAAAATCAATTAAAAACACATCTACTATTCTAAATAATCTAATTTTTCATGGTAGTAGTTAATCTATATAAAGTGCCTACTATTCTAAAAGTATCTAAAAACCCAAAAAATAATCAATTGATTTTTTTTTGTTGTTGCTAATAACTGGCCGGCAAGGATTTCCGTTAATAACTGACCATTTTGATTCTTTGGAACAACTTACTGAATTTAGTAGATCGTTTTAGGAGACCCAAATGACTATAGATCGAACTTATCCAATTTTTACGGTACGGTGGTTGGAGGTTCACGGGCTAGCCGTACCTACCGTCTTTTTTTGGGATCAATATCAGCAATGCAGTTCATCCAACGATAAACTTATATACGAATTATAGAGCTATGACACAATTAAACCCAAACGAACAAAATGTTGCATTGAATCGGACGAGTATCTACTGGGGTTTATTACTCATTTTTGTACTTGCTGTTTTATTTTCCAATTATTTCTTCAATTAATAAAATTAAAAAGAATACATAAGAATTCGAGGCATTCTCTAAGCGCATTTGGAAGGATCTCATCTCATAATTATCGATGACCGTTTTTGTCACTAACACGAACACTTGATGAAATGTGGAGGGAAGTGGGATAAATGGCCGATACTACTGGAAGTATTCCTCTTTGGATAATAAGTACTGTAACTGGTATTCTTGTGATCGGTTTAATATGTGTTTTCTTTTATGGTTCATATTCCCTAAAATCGTGGAAAATAGATTGACAGTTACAATAAATGACAAAAATTAATTAAAATAAAACCATAATCATTATCATGATTATGGTATGTTCAATTATCTTATGTTATTATAGCATATAGTTATACTTATATATTATATTACATTATTATCATAACTATAATATAAGAGTCCGTCTCTTTCGCTCTCTAAATGTTTTTCTTAAATAGTGTTTCTCTTTGATTAATTTATTTCATTAAAAGATAATAATCATTGCTAGACATTTATCGTCAATGTGTTTTCATTAAATACAATATAACTCTTTTATTATAGTAATGATAGATAAAAAGTTGTTGATATAGATGAAAAATATGTCAATGATTGATCATTATCAAACTTAATGTACTGGTACACTATCCAACTTATAGGAATAGTAAGATATTAAAAGTACCTACGTGTTTTGCTTAAGTGAAGTATTTTTCTTCAATAAATTGGTTTTTATTAAATATAATGAATATTTTAACATAAATAAAAATGATGTTTGTATAGATGGGAAATGTGGTGATCATTATCGACTTAATGCATTAGTTCTTAAAAAAAAAAATACTTAATGCATTAGTCATTATCCTAATTATTATTAATGAATACTTATATGTTTACGCCAAAAGATCTACATAATGTCTAGACCCAACATATGTTATGGTTGGGAGTGATTGTTTTTTTTTTCTAAATTTATTTCACAAATTAAAAACGTGGGGTGAGACGATGTTGAGTGTGTAAATCATATAGAGCTTTAGTGTAAACCTATGCGAGTGTATTTCCCCTAAAAAGTTTGTCTTCAATTAATTTTTTTCATTTAATTTAATAATCATTGATAGGTATTCAATAACATAGATAATTAGTGTGTTGATCTAGGTAGATAATGTATTAGTCATTATCAACTTATAGAATTAGAAAAATATTATAAGTGCGATTGTGTTTCTTCTCTATATATTTTCCTTAAAAAATGTTTATCCCTTATAAAATTTCTCATTAAATATAACACACAGTCAAATATTAGTAAATGACATTGATTAAAGGTGTGAGAATGAAGATAAGATGAAGATGCGTCTCTTAGAAATAAAAAGAAAAAAATAATTGTGCTCATGAGTGTGGTTTGATGAGTTATACTCTCTTGTGCTAGATAACTTTTTAAGGCTATGTATTCGCCCCCAAAATCGGTATAATTTTAATAGTAGTATCAGAAATTTTGAACAAGAGCCTTAAAACGCATAAAAACTCCAACCACGCCATATTTACGAATAAGTAAATAGAACCATGTATCTCTCATAAAATTATCAACAAAATTATGCAATACTTCAAACCATCACACGATACATTTGGGGATGTCCAAATGTCAGTGAAAATAATCTCTGGGGATTGGAAAAACATAAAATAGAAGCAGTAAAAGAAAGTTTGTGACTTTTATTCTCTGAACAAGTAAAACAATATGAGGAAGCAATTGCGGTGGCAACTTCTAGATCATTTTGGCAAAGAATAACTTAAAGAATAGGAGTAGCTGGGTGCCAAAGACGATCATGCCAAGCACTTTTTGATGTTTTATTCATCGCGAAAAGCTAAAATAAAGGGGGGGGGGGGGAGTTTGTCCATTCATACAATCCATTTTTAACTGGTCATGGCATCATAAGAGTACTGTTCTGAAAATCCTTTAAATAAATTTAGAGAGTAAGAATTCAAAAGAAACATTATGGACTTGACAAAAGCTAAGAAATAGATAATAAATTACGAGACATGATGGGAACAAAACAAATATTGACATGGGTGAGATCACTCACCATACACGTGACAATTATGAGGCCTCACATAGAGTGATAAAGGCCATACCAGCATCTACAACGACATGGGCACAGCTTGATATTAGGCCTCAACTAGCAACATCTATCTTTAGTACAACGTAGGCCACCCTTATATCATCAACCGACATGATGCACTCCATCCTCCGTCTGACATGACGCATGTCCCCTATAACCGGCAAGACGCAAGACGTCCACGGTTTTTTATTACCGACGTCGTGCAGGTCTCCTCGGTCATTTATGCTCAATACAACACAATTCATCCTCGACCTCATGCAATGGTTATATTCTCTTCAATGAGCGTTCCAGACTTCACGTAGACATTACTCCACAATAGTAACTGCTATAATGATGGCTTTGAAACTTACGTTCCGTTATAGCCTGAGCCATAACTGCTCCATAACATGCTTCATTACATCAATACATGATAAACTCCATTGACCTCGAATTCAATGCATCATAATTCACTCCCTGCGATGAAGAGTTACATAAAAGATCATCATCCTCAATTACAAGGTATTCACATTATACGCTTGCCATACATCCCCGCGTTCTATCTCAATAGAAATTATTCCATTCAAATATTGACTTCAGCATCGGAATCTCCCCCGGAGGCAAGTCTCAGGACCCCTCATGCTTTTGTGTATTTTGTAGGCCACTCTCAAATCCACTTGAAAAGTTATTTGGATCATCACTCAGAGGTTCATTTACACGAAGATCAACTCAATTGTAACCCAGACGACTTCAGATATTGTCAAACAACAGACCTTAGTCTGGATGCATAGGGAAGTCAAAAATTTCACCATAATATAATGTTAATATAGTGGCTGCCCCTCTCACGAGCAACTTCAATGTAAATAAGTTGAAGGCATAGAGAGAAAAATAGAACCTATGTGTGTGATGAAAATATTATTTCCATCACCAACCATTATGTCTTCAGAGCCAGAATAAGGCTTGTGTAATGCCAAATCACTGAGATGAGTGGTAACATGATCCGTTGCACCACTATCAAGAAGTCACGGAGAAGATGACGGAGTATCCAAATATGTGAAAAGGACGCAATGTTAGAGGGCTGGACATAATGAGATTTTTTTAAGAGGTTGAAATGGTAAAAACTACACCATTCCTCTGAATATCCTTTGCACTTTGGACACTTTAAATACCCAAGTAAGGTTTTTAGGGTGAAACTCAAGCAAACTGCCTCAGAGAAAGTATTTTGTGCATGTTCTTAAGAATTAAGAATATTAAGACATGGAAATGAACCAGCGCTGGGAGAGGGATGTCATACAGCCGAATGAGTGGTAGCAAGGCCATAAAAGGTGACCGGTTGCATCTTAGACGGAAGAGCCTAATAATTAATTAGCTTTTCATGGAGCTTTTCAAAATCAGTAAGGGTGGCACGTGATTGAATATCCCTAGCCAACTTTTATAGTCATCTCCCAAATAGTTCGAAATAAGATTCACAAGATCACCCGAATCTGTCGACTAATTCACCAGCTTTAGTTTTCACAACATTAAGATAATTAGAAACTGTTTGAGAACTTTTTTGCATAGATTTGAGGTACTGTTTAATTTATTTTATTCGGCCATGGGAGGGCTTCGCATATGTATCATATAAAGTAGTCCATGCCTCACGAGAAGTCTTTGCTTTAGTGATAAACATAATGATATTTTGAGAAAGAGAAGAAATAAGGGCATTTAAGATGAGTTGATCACGTCTAATCCAAAGATTTTATGACAGATGAAATTGAGGACGAACAGTAGTTCCAGACTGCATAATCCATCCGTTCGAAAGGAATGCATTTATTATGCGGGGAGATATGTTGGATTGGTATGCATTGTTTCGGCAAGTTCCCCAGTTAAATAAGAACAATGAAAGTATATATTAGAAAATAATGGAATGATATAGTTATAATGACTAAAATATATCTCTAACCATTTATAACCTACTATAAAATTATATATATGGTGTCACCATTCTTCCTATCATACTAATTAAATTGAATCTTAGATACACACATCAAATATTTAAAATATACTGATCATTATCTAAAATGTTACTTTGTTTAACAACTGTTACTTTACAATTACTAAAGTTCATTGCTAAGATATAATAAATATATAAAATTATATGTACATGAAACCCACATGCTATACTTATTGCATTCTTTTATCAAAATGAATTGTTTAGAGTAAGAACTTCACAAAAGTTGATGTATTTTTTTTTGTAAATATCCACAGGTTTACTAGATAATTATGAAAAACATATTCTCAATGTTTATTAAATACACATATTCGTAAATTCAGAATGCTATTATATTTAAAGGTTGATAAATGTATTGAGCACATTCATTTATAAATTCAAAATACTAAGAAAAAATACATAAGATCGTTTTGTATAATTACTGATACTAGAATATTTATATTTTATGTTAAATAATTACTTAATAAATTATGTATTGATTATTATTGTTATTTATAAAAATTTAGATGTTTCAATTGACTAAAACACGTGCATTCGCACGTGCACTTTACTAGTATACATAAAAATCAAATGATACATTGTTTTTATCTCCTTTACTAAATATAATTATTATTATGTAAAAATAGCCGGCAAATTCATTTATCCGTTTTTTTTAACACATTGTGAGATTAGGATTAATTTGTTTCTCCTTGGTGTAGAGGGGACATTTACCTGGTCTCCTACATCATAATTTGGCGTATTATATGTATTTTCAAACACAACGCCTTATTTTTAATTTCTTTTGCAAATCATCTGTTTTATTTAATTTAATTTTATACATTTGATGGACTCATTCTGCCAAAAGATAACAAAAAATGACACAATCTCCACCAAAAAAGCTTAGATTATGGACAGTTCAACAAAAATGAATTGATGCCGATAATAAAGCACGGTTCGAGTAATGTTATATCCACACAGAATACACACAATAAAAACATATAAAATAAATTTACATGATTAATCATTGTGTGAGACTTCTAAATTAATTAATTGTTGAGACTTCTCAATTGTGACCCTATTATCCAAATTATTTTGTATGTTTTTATTGTGTGTATTTTGTGTGGATATAACATTACTCGATCCGTGAATAAAAACGCGATAAATATGTTTTAATAAAAACAATTTCTACTAAAAAACTCAATTCGGGGACTTGGCCTTAAACCCAAAATAAGCCATGGCCGGCCCTGAAAACAAGTGATTTTCAATGTATATGCTTTCCAAAGTTATGACAGTTCGAGGGTCTATTAAAGTGCATATGTTTTTAAAATCTCCTTTTTAAAATAAACGGTATGTTTTCATTGTAATCTTTTCGAAAGTTACAAATTAAACGAGTTTGACTGAAATTAAAAAAGACATTTTCAAACTTGAGAGACCTAGCTAGCTAAATTAAGATTACTGATGTATGATGTATATATAGCCGCATGATGATGGAGAAGAAACATAACAACATACCAACTGCTAAGCAAGAAACTAGTTGTAAAATACACAGCTTATTAATGGCTAATTTTTCTCAAAAGATGATGCTGCAGGCAACCCCGGTGACCGTCTTCTTCTTCTTCGTGTTAGGGGCATTAATGTTTGGCGGCCTATGTTGCAAGGCATCGGATTCGGATGATGTTCAATATAGCGGAGAATGCAATGATGCGACATACGCATGGGGAAGTGGCTTTCCTGGGAACCTTGGATTAATATTTGCTAAAGGAGTGAAGCAAATGGAGTCTGATAATAATCGTGATATACGAATAGATACATGTACAGCAAATATAGGAACAGGTTGTGACAGCGACGTTGTTTACCTCCACATTACATGCTATGACTTTTTCCCCTATTGTCGTGGGTGCCTTCAAGGGATAAGAGACTACATTGATGCTACATGTCCTGTAACCTATGGAGCGAACATTAAAGGGATAAGAGATAACAATGATAATTATAGTTGCAGCTTGAGGTACGAGAACTCTATCTTCACTGACTAGCTAGGAGGGACTCGATCATTGATGTGGTCTTAATAAAAGGCAACAACAAGTCAACAACAACAACGACAGCGGATGATTACAATTTCAAGCATTTCTGTTTTCCTTATTTTCGATTTCCACTTTACTACATGTTTGGGGGTTGTTTTTCACCCTCTCAAAGAATAATTTGTAGGACTTTTCCGAAGGTTGAAAAGTTTAGAGTAATGATTTCTGTGTGTTTTTTCTTTTTTGTTTTTCTATGGGAAAAATGAGGTTTGTTGTCTTGCTTTACCACCATGTTGTTTTCTCTCTTTTTCATACACACTTGATTTAATTACCTTTTCATACACACTTGATTTAATTACCGGTAAAATAAAACATGCATGGAAATTTTATTAAAAATAAAGTGCAGCTTAACATATGAAGTTGAAAATATAACCTTGCTAAACAATGATGAGTGATGACTTCTCTTTGCATTAGCATTCCTATAGTTTGTATTTGTTATGACGGATCGATCAAGAAGCAATTGTGATTGTGGGTAAATATAAATAATTAACAAGTAAACAAAAACAGAAACGAGAAGAACACCGATTTAACGTGGTTTCCGGCAATGTGCCGACTACTCCACGGACAAACGATGATATTTTACTATCACGAAAAAGTTACAATTTATAACAAATACAGATGGTATTTATAGCCATGGGAATCAAACCCTAACCGACTAAACAGCCAATCCAAATAATGACTGAAATACCCCAGAAGTAACCTGATCCAAACCGGAAAACCATGCAGACGTGTTCCCCAAGTATCACTGAGAACCAACTCATCAGGCTTCAACAGATGATCTGTCTGCTGACCTCCTTCAGCTGAAGACCAGACTCAACAGAAACCTTCTTGCCCTGCTGATCACCATAGTTTCCACACAAACTCAGTAAAGTATCATACTCTGCTGACCAACCTCAGCAGCATAGTTTAAGTCACCATTACAAATATCCACCTTGACTTCAACTTCATGCAAACTTACCAGATGCACAACCAAGTGCCAGAATTCCTCTTTGTCTTCAGACTTGAATACCTCAGAAGAACCCCCACCTTCAGTTGAGTATTCCCAGATTCAGATTAATAGCTTTGGATATTCAACAAGTCCAAACACAACTGAAACTTGCCCCTTGGAACTTGTTTAGTGAACATATCAGCAGGATTAACATCAATGCTGATCTTCTCCACTTTTACCCTCCTCTCATTCCTTAGAAAATGGTACCTAACATCAATGCGCTTGGTTCTCTCATGAAGAACATGGTCCTTAGCCAAACATATTGCACTAAGACTGTCACAATACACCCTGGCTTGACCTTGATACAGACTCAGATTATTGACTAGCCCTTTTAACCAGATTGCTTCCTTTGTTGCTTCTGTCAGTGCCATAAATTATGCTTCCGTAGTAGATAATGTCACTTTACCCTGTAAAATTGCCTTCCAACTTACCACAGAACCACCCAAAGTAAACACATACCCAGTCATAGATCTTCTACTGTCCACATCAGCAGCATAATCAGAATCACAGTATCTTGTGACAAAACATTGAGTACCACCTCCATAAATGAGTCCAATATCAGATGTACCCATAAGGTACCTAAATATCTTTTTCATTGCTTTCCATTGTTCCTTTCTAGGTTGAGCCATAAACCCACAGACAACACTGACTGCCTGTGCCAAATCAGCCTAGTACACTCCATGGCATACATATAAACTGCCCACTGCACTAGCATATGGAACCCTTGACATGTATCCTTCCTCTTCGGCTGACTGTGGTGCAGACAGATGTAGATTTGGTGCAATTGGAGTGTCTATAGGTTTGGGTACTGACATGCCAAACTTGGATAATACTTTTTCAATATACCCCTGCTGAGACAAGAACAACTTCCCTTTCTTCCCATCTCTATAGATCTCCATCCCCAAAATTTTCTTTGCATTCCCCAAATCCTTTGTCTTAAATTCAGCCTTGGGCAGATTCTTCAGATCTTGAATATCAGACTTGTTCACAGCATCTATCAGCATATAATCCATATACGGAACCAGATAGATGATTGAACCATCCTTCAACTTGTTGTGATATACACAACAATCATATGGACTCATTCTATAACCCTACTGAATCATATAATTGTCAAACTTCTTGTACCACTGTCTTAGGGCCTGCTTAAGTCCATACAAGGACTTCTTCAACTTGAAAACAAAACCCTCATTGCCAGGAACTTGGAAACCCTCTGACTAAGTCATATAAATTTCCTTATCTACATCTCCATGTAGAAAAACTGTCTTCACATCCAATTGCTCAAGTTCAAGATTCTGTTGTGCCACTATTGCAAACAGCACCCTGATGGAAGTATGTCTGACCACTGGAGAAAATATCTCTTCATAGTCTACCCCCTCTTTCTGACTGAACCCTCTTACAACCAAATGTGCCTTATATCTGATGACCTCAGCAGATGTCATTCCTTTCTTTTCCTTGAAGATCCATTTGCAGCTGACCACCATTCTATCTTGTGGTTGTTTGACTAGATCCCAAGTCTCATTCTTCTGAAGTGACTCTATTTCTTCTCTCATGGAAACAAGCCATTGAGATGCCTCAGAACATGTCACAGCTTTCCTGTAAGTGTTTGGTTCAAAACCATCCACTTCTTCACCTACCTGTAGTGCATATCCAACCATATCCTCCTCAAACCCATATCTTCTTAGGGGTCTCATATTGGTCCTTCTAGCTCTGCTGACCAACATCAGCTGTTTGAGAATCTGCTGACCCTTGTTCAACAGACTGGTTTGGATCCAATTCTAGATCTGATGAGTGTTGACTATCCCTTGCTGAGTCTTTCAATTCAGCAGACTCTACTTGAAGCTCCACCTGTTTGTCAACCTTCTTAGTTTCAGATCCAATTTCAAATTCATATGTGGCCCTCACAGATGAGTTAAGCATAGAATTTTCATCAAAGACTACACTCCTGCTGAGTATAACCCTATTTTTAGCTGATGACTAGATTCAATACCCTTTTACTCCATCTCCATATCCAACAAATACTATTTTCTTGGCTCTGGGTTCCAGATTACCTTCATAGACATGATAGTAGACTGTGCTTCAAAACCCTTAGACCAGAGTAGTCTGCTGATTTTCCTGACAAACCTCAAGTGGTGTTTTAAGCTTGATCCCAGTGTGAGGCCCCCTATTGATTAAGTAGCATGCTGTGTTCATAGCCTCTACCCAAAATATTCTAGTTAGTCAAGAATTAGAGAGCATGCACCTTGCCCTCTCCAGAAGAGTTTATTTATTCTCTCTACAACACCATTCTGCTCTAGAGTGTTTCTGACAGTATAGTTCCTAGCAATACCTTCATTCTTGCTAAATTCATCAAACTCAAACCAACAGAATTCCAGTCCATTATCAGTTATAAGTCTCTTGATCTTCTTCCCTGTCTGATTCTCAACAGAAGCCTTGCATTGTTTGAATGCCTCACTCTTGTGCTTCATCATAATTACCCAAACCATCATTGAGTAATCATCTATAAAAGACACAAAATAACTGTGACCACCCAGTGACTCCACCCTTGAAGGACCCCAACAATCAGAATGGACATAATCAAGTGTCCTTTTTGTGATGTGAATTGCTTTTGGGAACTTGCTCCTATGTAGCATCCTAAACACACAGTGTTTACAAAAATCCAGCTCATTGACCTTATGTCCCCCAAGTAGATCAGACTTAGACAGAATTTGCATCCCTTTTTCACCCATATAACCCAATCTCATATGCCACAGCTTGGTCAGCTATGACTGGTGAACCTCTGATGATGCTACTGTAGCAGAACCTAATACAGTAGACCCTTGTAAGATTTACAATGTCCCCTCTGTGATACCCTTTAAAATCACCGCTGAACCCTTGTAGACATTCATCACTCCACCTTTACCCCTGAACTTGAACCCTTTGCTATCTAGAAGACTAAGTGGTATCAAATTCTTGGTCATCTGTGGAACATGCCTAACCTCATTCAGTGTGTGACATTTACCATCATGTGTCCTTAACTGAAAAGATCCAATTCCAACTATTTTGCATACCTTGTTGTTAGCCATAGAAATATGGCCTCCATACCTGCTGATAAGTTGAAAACCACTCCCTATTCAGACACACATGATAAAATTCCCTAGTGTCTAGAATCCACACATCTCTGTGCCCTACTGACTGAAACTGCTAGGGCCAGATCTTTTACAGTGTTGGTTTCTTGTTCTGCCAAAGCAACAGTAACCTGCTGAGTACACCGCTACTTCTTTCTCTTTGGACATTCATTTTTCCAATGTACCTTACAGACATCCTTAGCTTTAGGACCATTGGAACTCTTCTTGGATTTCTTCTTTCTAGAATTCCCTGATCCTCTGTTGACTCTACTGGCCACCAATCCAGCAGACTGACTGTCTATCCTAGAACCAAATGCCTTATGGCATAGCTTTCGAGCATGGAGTGATGATCTCACATCCTCCTATGACACTGAGTCCTTTCCAATAATAAAGGATTGTACAAAGTTCTCATATGATGCAGGCAATGACACAAGTAGGATCAATGCTGCATCTTAATCTTCAATCTTCATATCAATATTCCTTAGGTCAAGCAATATTGTGTTTAGGTGATCTAGATGATCCCTCAGCTGAGTGCCCTCATGCATCCTTAAACTGAACATACGTTGTTTCAATAACAACTTGTTGGTTAGAGATTTTAACATGTACAGACTCTCAAGCTTAGACCACAGCTTCTCTGTTGTGTCCTCTTCAGCAACATCTGCGATAATATCATCTAACCAGCACTACATAATTGTTGAATGTGCTTTTTCCTCCAGACCGGATCTCTCAGCAACACTTCCTTCTGTTGATTTAGACAAGAGACCCATAATTCATGTTGTTTCAACAAAGCACACATCTTGATCTTTCACAGACTAAAATTGTTTCTTCCTATAAACTTGTCAATCTTGACGTTTAAAGTAGACATCTTTCTCACCAGAAAAGCTTGCGTGGATCCCAAATCCTAGCATCAACTATGACCTTGATGCCAATCTACCTTGCTTCAAACAAATAAACAGATTTGTTGATGAACCTGGACTCTCTGATACTAGTTTGTTATGACATATCAATCAAGAAGCGATGTTGATTGTGAGTAAAGATAAACAATTAACAAGTAAACAAACATGGAAACAACAAGAACACAGATTTAACGCAGTTTCCGGCAATGTGACGACTACTCCATGGACAAATGAGAATATTTTATTATCATGAGAAAGATACAATTTACAATAAATACATACGGTATTTATAACCTTGGGAATCAAACCCTAACCGACTAAACAGCCAAACCAGATAATGACTGAAATACCCCAGAAGTAACCTTATCCAAACCGGAAAGCCATGAAGACGTGTTCCCCAAGTATCACTGAGAAACAATTTAGCAGGCTTCGGTAGATAATCAGTCTGCTGACCTTCTTCAGGTGAACACCAGACTCAACAGACACCTTCATGCCACTACTACTACAATAATAAAAATTTGGGGGGCTTGGGACCATATGTGGGGGGGCTTGTGACCATTTGGGGGGGGCTTGAGACCACCCCGGGCATAGGGTGGGTCCGCCCCTGCCTTCATGCCCTGTTGATCACCATTGTTTCCACACAGACACAGTAGAGTATCATACTCTGCTAACCAACCTTAGCAGCATAGTTTAAGTCACCATTACAATACACTACAAGAAAAATGGTTATTAGTTAGGAAAGTTTAATGGCGGGAGGCAATCCAGTCATTATATGGTACTTATAGTGAGGGGAAAATGTATTTTGATAATTCTTGATGACCAACTCTAATATTTTGTCATTATAGATCACAATTCTCGTCATTATTATACAATACCTAAATAAAACCCTCATTATTTCTTTACCATTTATTTTTTATGTTTATATCTTCAATATTACCATCATTTTACATTTTTTTATAAAAATATTTTACTTTAAAACAAAATTAAATAACCCTAACCTTCATCTCTTTCACAATACTTCCCAACCCGTCACTCTCTAGCACTCTCTGTTCGACCTCCGCCGCTCCGCCTACAGCCGTTCTGCCTTTCGGTGCCCTACCCACCGCGACTCTACTCTCCACCGCTCTACTCACCGTGAATCTATCCTCCACCGCTATGCTTCAAGTGCTTCGATCTCTTTATCTTTGCTCTTCTAATGTCAGCGACAATATGGAAATTTTTTCGAGGTAAGCACTCTTCGATCGGTAGTCAAATTCTTTGGGTACTAAATCTAATTATCCACAATCTTACAACCTCAATGCTACAAGATTCTAAGTTCCAGAAAAAAAATTCTGTTTTGATTTTAGGTTTTCTAATACTGTTTAGCTTTAATCTTCATGCCTATTTCATTTTACTCGACTTTTAGGAGCAATTGTCAGCCATTTTGTCAGAATGAGCTATCTAGGTTGAATGTATTTAGTGTTAAATTTTCTCTAAACTATAGAATAATTTACATTGATAATTTTTTTTATTTTAGCCTTTAGGGTGCTACCGTTGACTTGGTTTTGTAGTTTTTTTTTCTACATTTTTATGGGTATACTATTTAATAAAGTGGGATGTCGACTGTTGTCAAAGTCTTAATTCACTAATTCAGTACCCGATCTTTGTTTCTTCTTCAAATCAATTTTTTCTACCTTGGTAACCTTTGTTTGACCTATCTCATATACATCTCTCTTTGGTAGAATCTATTTGACCAAACATGAGGCATATTAAATCATATGACCCCTGAGCTGGTGATGAAATGCAAATCTGATTGGACTTGTGCAGCCCATGTAAGACTTCAACCTCTATCAGAAGCCAGCATGCTAGCCCGGATTATCAGCTGATGCTTGATGTTTTTTACTTAGAGTCCCACAATTTATAAGGTATTATCAATACATATTTAGTCTTTTTTTTCACTAGTACGTCTAGTATGAATTTGAGCATATGCAAATGTGAATGTCTTGTATTTTCTTATGGAACTATAAATAAGAAAGCACATTATGTTGATTACTGAACGCTGTTATGCACCTCTACCTTTTTCTGTACACTTGAAATGAATTTTTGCAAAGCTTTATGAAGTCGTACTTTGTTGGCTGTTGCATTCAGGATCATATTTTATAGTGTTTTTTTTTTCTGTTCTTTTGAGATTCACCTGTTGTGAGGTTGCATAACTGCTGGTTCAAGTATCCGAATTCTATCGTTTTGGATTTTATCTTCAACCTTTTGTTTTCTTCCTGTTCTCTTGAAAGTGATTAGTTGTATACTTGTTGGTTAGAACTGTTTTGATGTTAGCACTTTTTCGATAGGTGATTTGTTCATATGACCTCTTGATACATTAAACTAGTGTTCAATGTTAAACTATTATAGGATCTCATATTGATGTAATGGGTACTTTCATGAAATCTTGTGTGTTAATGTATTAACAGCATGGAACACAATGTCTAATATACGCGGTGGGCTATTTATGTGCATAGATGAAACGGGAAAAAGAAAAGAAAGTGTAAATGGTAGACAGAACCTGATTGATTTTTCATGATTGACAGAAAACAACATTGAAATTCATAGGTCTGCCACCGTGTAAAACTTGCCTTCTTATTTCTTTTATTCAAGTGTGTTGTATTGTCTTTTTAAACTGCCAGTTTCAAGGAAAGGTAGAGGGAATTGCTCTTGCTTTGCAATTGATAGAAGACAATATTATTCAAATAAATAATATTAACAATATACACACATTAATTACAGAATATATAATTATTCTGTAATTAATACGTAATAATTACAGAATATATAATTATTCTGTAATTAATACGTAATATCTACAATTAATGTGTGAATATTGCTAATAAATAATAGTATCAGGTTTCTCTCTTATATAAAGGAGTAGCATTGTATCAATTGATTAAGTTAGAAAAACAATTTCAGTCTTATTATATTTCAAAGGGTTGTTGATTTTCTTCATGGTATCAGAGACAGGGGCAAGGGTTCGAAAGCCTTAACAATGGTGAACCCTCGCTCGATCCTTCTTCCGCTCTTAAACAATTTTCCCGATCACTCTTCTGTTTTTATCCTTTTTTTTTTTCGTCCACTTGTTTTTCAATCACCAGCAAATTCATTACATGCACATAGCCAACATCAATTCATCAAACGAATACTGCATGAACCAAAAAAAAAAAAAAAATTCACACAGCACCTCTATTGCGTTTTTTTTCCTTCCATCATGCATCCCAAAAAAAGAAAATTAAATAAATAAATCCTGCTGCTGCTGTTGCCTTGTTACGAGTCACAAACATTCTCCTTGCATCTAGGAGTTTGGAATTTTATTTAGATATCATTTACGAATAAAAATCTTACATACAACGTCTTTTTAATTTTTTTGGTATCCATTATATATCTCCTTTTCAGATGCAAGCACAAAACAGATCCGATGCAACAGGCACAATTGGAGGCTACCAAACAAATTCTCAAAACAAACACTAATGGACTTCGGAAGAACCTCCGGAGTGGAGATGCCCTCCAACATATCACAACTATGGACTCCGACAGAACCGCCGGAGTGGAGATGTCCTCCAAAATCACAACTATGGACTCCGACAGAACCGCCGGAGTGGAGATGCCCTCCAAAATCACAACTATGGACTCCGGAAGAGCCGAAAAAGACGTGCGCCGGAGTGGAGATGCCCTCCACAAATATCACACCTATGGACTCCGAAAGAACCGTCGGAGTGGAGATGCCCTCCAAATTATGCCAAGACAAACTCAGCCTCCAAACCCGGCCTCGTTTGAGGGAGGGTGATAGAAGACAATATTATTCAAATAAATAATATTAACAATATACACACATTAATTACAGAATATATAATTATTCTGTAATTAATACGTAATAATTACAGAATATATAATTATTCTGTAATTAATACGTAATATCTACAATTAATGTGTGAATATTGCTAATAAATAATAGTATCAGGTTTCTCTCTTATATAAAGGAGTAGCATTGTATCAATTGATTAAGTTAGAAAAACAATTTCAGTCTTATTATATTTCAAAGGGTTGTTGATTTTCTTCAGCAATCACTTTGCGTGTTGGTTTCTGTTGATCCAACTCTTATTTTTGGCTGCGTAGAGTCTTTGTTATGTGATTTTTTGAATTAAGCTGGTGCTGATTCAAGCTGTTACATTTTCTCAGGGATCAATTCAAGTTGCTAAATGGAATGGAACAAAAGTATATGTAAATATTCTTGACAAGGACAGCTTATCAGACCCTGAAAGCATGTATGAGCTGAAATTTCCTCATGTACTTGATTACTTTTTTTCCCTGGGGTAATTTCTCATAAAATTAGCCCAAATCTTTTTCTTATGAAAAGATGGCTGAGGGGAGGGGAGGGGGTGGGTATTCTAGTTCAGTTATCTAATTGAGAAATAAGAACTTGCAGAGTCTAAGTATCAAGCCACGGCTAACACCACGAGTAAATTACACTAGAAACAGATACTTAACACTACAGCTGTGGTGTGGTAATAAATTACCTTTCTTAGTTTCTAATTTAACATTTCATGAATAATCAAACATGTTGAGGACAAGTAAAGGTAAATTTCATATAGAACTCAGCTAACATCACTTTAAGATTGGAGAACAAGTAAAGGTCATTATGGTGATAGGGGCTTCCACTGCTCTTTTGCAGTTCTTGTTATAACAGATTCCCCTTGTGGGACTTGAATATCCGATATCTACACTAAGATTAACAAGATAAAAGTAAACCTGAGATTTGTATGCTACATCGACTGATATACTATTGTGGATAAACAAGATATGTTATATGCTTGTCCGATCCACAGCAAATTGGTTTCTATTATTATTTGTTTTTATGTGTTTGTAGTTGTAATTCAAAAATAATTTCTTTTGAATATTTGTCAGATTGCATCACTAATAATGTTGTAAATGTTTTATTTTCAGTTTTGCAGGTTTACCTTCAAATTTCTAAGTTGTTGTTTGAGTAGGAAAATGGCTCCTAATAAGGAATGGATGAGTTTATGGAATGATCGATTGAATGCAAAATACAAGGCTGGAATGAAAGAATTTTTGGATTATGCTTTTAGGAACACCGGTGAGGAGGATAATATTTTGTGTCCCTGTATTAAGTGTATAAACACAAGTTATGGGTCTCGAGAAACAATAGAAACACATCTTCTTGTGAATGGAATAATGCAAAATTATACAGCATGGTATTATCATGGTGAAAAGTTCGGTGAGTCTTCATTCGATGAAGAAGAATCAAATGGAAGCAGTTCTAATGATGGAATTGATGGAGTCTTAAGGGATTTGTATCCGGATATGGATGGTTTTCATAGGAGTGGGCAAGAAATTGGTTCCACAAGTCAAGATAATAATGCAGAAGAACCTAACGATGCAGCAAAAAGATTCTACAGATTGTTAAAAGACTCCGAACAACCAACTTATCCAGATTGTGAGACCTCAAAATTAGAAGTGATTGTCGATCTATTACACATCAAGAGTATTGGTCGATGGAGTAATGAATCAGCCAACATGTTGCTTAAGTTTCAAAAGAAAATACTACCAGAAGGTTCAACTTTGCCAGAATCTTATTATGAAGCCAAAAAAATCATCAAAGATCTTGGTCTCTCTTATGAAAAAATAGATGCATGTAGGAATGATTGTATGTTGTATTGGAAAGATGATGCAAAGTATGACATATGCCAAATATGTGGTGCTTCTAGATGGAAGGAAGATAAGCATACTGGGGAAACTAAAATTCGGGATGGTGGTAAGAAATTAGCAGTGAAGACCTTGCGTTACTTTCCATTAAAGCCAAGGCTTCAGAGGTTGTTCATGTCTAAAAAGACTGCTTCTTTAATGAGATGGCATCATGAAGAAAGAGTGGATGATGGAGTGATGCGACATCCAGCCGATTCAAAAGCATGGAAATCTTATGATGAACTATATAAAGATTTTGCAGCTGTACCTCGAAATGTAAGACTTGGTCTTGCTAGTGATGGTTTCCAACCTTTTACTCACTCAAAGACATCATATAGCATATGGCCAGTATTACTTATTCCTTACAATCTGCCTCCATGGATATGCATGAAAGAATCTAATATTATTCTTTCAATGCTCATACCAGGACCCTCGGGTCCCGGAGATGCGATTGATGTCTATCTTAGGCCTTTGATAGATGAGTTAAAAGAATTATGGGAATTAGGATTTGAAACCTTTGATGCTTCTACTCAAACAAATTTTCAACTTCACGCATCTTTATTGTGGACAATCAATGATTTTCCAGCATACGGGAACTTGTCTGGTTGGAGTACAAAGGGTAAGATGGCATGTCCTTGTTGTAAAAAGGAAACTTGTTCTATGAGGTTGGCGAATGGTCACAAGCAATGTTATATGGGTCATCGACGTTTTCTTCCAATGGACCACACTTCGAGGAAAAACAAAACTTCATTTGATGGGACTAGAGAGGTAAGACCACCGCCGGTTTTTCTTTTAGGTGATGATGTACTTGATCAAGTGGAAGACCTTAAAGAAGTCATCTTGACTAATTGTACTAAAAAAAAGGTAAAAATTTCTCATGATGAAAGAGGTGACAACTGGAATAAGAACAACATTTTTAATGAACTTCCATACTGGAGTTCCTTTTTGCTACCATTCAATTTGGATGTGAAGCACATTGAGAAAAATGTATTTGAAAATATAAATGGGACAATTATGAATACAAAGGGAAAGACTAAGGATAATTCCCAATCTCGTTTGGATTTGGAAGCCATGAAAATTAGACCAGAGTTGCATCCAATTCGTAAAGGGGATAAGGTTGAGTTTCCTGCTGCACCCTATACATTATCTAAAGAGGATAAACACAGGTTTTGCTTATTTTTTAAGCATTTAAGAGTGCCAGATGGGCTTTCGTCCAATATTTCTCAAAGTGTTAACATGAAAGAACATAAGATTTCAGGTCTGAAAAGCCATGATTGTCATGTCATTTTACAACATTTACTTCCACTTGGGATAC
Source organism: Gentiana straminea (assembly GCA_036785695.1). NCBI lineage: Eukaryota > Viridiplantae > Streptophyta > Magnoliopsida > Gentianales > Gentianaceae > Gentiana > Gentiana straminea. The sequence continues at coordinate 34,311 of JAVUPR010000240.1, read as the reverse complement.
ATGGTCTTCTTCCAAAAGCCATGTGTGAACCGCTTATTGAGTTATCTTTGTTCTTTAGAAGCTTGGGTGCGAAATCATTGAGGCTAGAAGAGCTTGAAAAGATTGCAACCCAGATTCCGATTACTCTATGCAAGCTGGAACAAGTTTTTGTTCCTTACTTTTTCGATGTGATGGTGCATTTTCCGGTTCATTTGGCTAATGAGGCTAAGATTGGTGGACCAGTCCAATTTTGATGGATGTACCCCATTGAGCGTATGTTGTATGTGTTAAAGAAACTAATTCGTAACATGGCTCGCCGGAAGCCTCAATAGCAGAAGGGTATATAGCGAATGAGTGTATGACTCTTTGTTCAAGGTACTTGAAAGACACTAAGACAAAATTCAATACACTCGAGCGAAACTGCGACGTTGGATTTGACCAATATGAGGGTGATATGTCCATTTTTGCACAACGTAGACGAGTTTTAGGAGCTGGCACGAGTCGTATTCTCAATGATTATGAGATGGAGAAATCTCATATATATATCTTAAGGAACTGTGATGATGTACTGCCTTTCCTCAAGTAAGCTAAACTAACCATAAACAATATATTTTTTTTGTATAGTGTGTGAATTTATTTAATTTATATGTATATTGTTGTAGTGAGTACAATCAAATACCACAAAGTAATACACAACAAGTGTCGGATGATGAGTCCAACATCAATTTTATTGATTGGTTTAAAAAGAAAGTAAGTGTTTCTGTTGATATTGGTAATCATGTTTTGTGCAAGGTTAGTTTTTCTTGTTCATTTACATTGTAATATGTTTTCAGGTTGAAAAAATGCAAATGCAAGATGATAGCTCTAAATCTGCTGAGTTACTTAGATTGGCCCGTGGTCCTTCTATTTACATTACTACTTTCAATGGTTATGTTGTCAATGGATATAGGTTTCGGATTGAAGCTCGTGACAATAATTGTAGAACACAAAATTCTGGGGTCTGTGTAGTTGGTGATATAGGCTCTCAGACAAATTTTGTTGACTATTATGGAGTGCTGACAGAAATACTTGAACTGCAGTACCTTGATGGAAAGCGCCCAGTTTTATTTCGATGTAGATGGTTCGATGTTTATGATAAAGTGAAGGGTGCCAAAACTGATGAGTATGGATTCACTAGTATTAATCCCAATCGTCTTTTGAAAACAAATGAACCTTTCATTTTGGCCAATCAAGCTTCACAAGTGTTTTATGCCATTGACAACATCAATAAAGGTTGGCATGTTGTTGTTAAGATGCAACCTCGGTATTTGTATTCGACACCACAAGAAACAGAGGATGTAGACAATGATGCAGCTGATTTAGATGAAGCATATCAACATGGTGAATCTTTCAATTATGACTGTGGTCAGACAAGTTCTTTTGATGGGAATGTTTAGGATATTTTGACTACAAACTATGAGCCAATAGTAGTTGACTTGCCAACAATCAAAAGGAAGAGAAAGAGAAAGGAGATTTGAGAAATACATTTCAAATTTGCTTTGAGGTCAACATCAAGTATGAAGGTTTGTCTTCTATTATATTTCCTTTTCTTGATATAACTTTTACTCATAACTTGACTCACTTTTTAGTTTTAACAGTGTTGTTGTAATCCTTTGGCAGATTGAGAAAATGATGGTTCGTTTTGTCATATGTGTACATATTTCTTCTCAGCTGAAGTAGCTACGACTGGAGCAGAGTCATGTAAATCTTTGGTAGCTGCTCTTTCTGCTTTTTTGTCTTAATAATCTCTAGAGTGGCATTCTCGCATTATAAAGGTTCTCGAAAATTATTCTCCCATGTCTGTGTTGTTTATGGCTTATGATTGAGTGAAACCTTTGATTTGAGTTTTAGAAACTGATCACAATTACTTATGACTCATGTAATCTGTTAAACTTGCTCACGTTTATGTCCCTTATTGTGGTTTGATGAATAAATTTTGGTTGAGGTGTTGTTTGGATTGTATCTGGTTTAGAGAACTTCTGATTTTTGTTTGTGCATTGAACTGTGATAAAGTTGGTTTCCCTTGGATTGATAGTTTTGCAGGTAAACAATCTGAAATTTCTACTAGATGCTTGGCAGAATGATGCACTAAGATTCCTCTTTTAGTGTTTTGCTATTGTTTGATGATAATGAAGGCAGCGTGAGGGGATTTTTTGAGCCAGGTCTTGTTATATTCAGATTATTTATGTGATCCGTTTTTTGTAAGAGGATGCCGGTGGCTGTGTCACTGGTTTTGCAATACTGCTGTTTTTCTACTGTTTTTTTTGCTGTTTTCTGCTGTTTTTTTGCGTTTTTTTTTGCTGTTTTTCTGCTGTTTTCTATTTTTTTTGTTGTCACCGGTCTTGTTTTCTGCTGTTTTTTTTTCTCTATTTTTTGTCGTTTTTACAAATTTCTTTGCTATTTTTCTGTTGCCACTGGTTTGGGATTCTTTCTTTGCTCTTATTGGTGTTATTTCTACAGTTGCAGATGTGATATTGTGGAGGAATAAAAACCTGACCGCTTGAATTCTTGGGGTAACAATGGCGGCATGGTTGGTATTTGAGAGATGTGGTTACACTCTGATATCATTAGTTTCCAGTGTGTTCTTGCTCCTCTTCACCATACTTTATCTCTGGGCTAAATCAGTAGCAATTCTAAACAGGTATTTCTGAGTTCATCTACTTTATTATCAGACCATGGTGATTAAGAATTTGGAGAGCTATCTATCTTGGAATATGTAAGTGTGCACATCACATGTATGAAAGTTTGATTCTCTCTGTACTCTTTAGGCATCATGTTAAAAAGCTCCAGATTCTGTTAGATATCCTTTGATATGAGAAACGAAAATGGGCATTTTATGTGAAACGACTTTATCCACGATGAATGCGAGCAACAAGTTGTATTTATTTCATATTCTTCTGTGTGTTGTTTGCAATGCTCTTTTTTTTGGATGGGATTAACTAAGAATTTCTCAAAGTTAAAATGATGTGAGATTTCCAAGGGGTTAGGGTCTCTATCATCATCATTATCATCTGAGATATTGTGCTTGGTTTCAAACCTATAACTATTTTCTAATAAACTTATAAAAGACCTCTAAGTTATAATGCTTTTGGTTGTATGCAGGAAGGACTCAGGGACACCGAGTTACTCATGTTAAAAAAGAAGCAGGATGTTCGTAATTATATGTATGCACCTGGGTAGAAAAGAAGCATACATTTGATGTACGTATATGAATTATTTGTTCAATTGTACCAAGATTGGAACTTTCTTATTAATGCATGAGAAATTCATATTGTTTTAACATTATTATCTATGTCACTAATTTTATTTTAGCAATAGTGTTGGCCTAATGTAGAGAGGGGTTCATGATTAATAATGGTGGTAATTGTCATCAATAAAACAATTACTGAGGGGCGGATGACTTGTAATGAGAGGCTATGTTTTCATTGTATCATTATTTAGTGAGGGGAAAGTTAAGCTATACCGAGGGGATGTTTGGACATTAGATCATGATTTAGTGGGGGGTAAATATAGTTTTAGTGAGGGTATATGCCCTAATAAAATAGTACTTAATGTAGGGAAAGTTAAGCTATACCAAGGGGATGTTTGGTCATTAAATCATGATTTAGTGGGGGTAAATGGTGTTTTAGTGAGGGTATATACCGTAATAAAAATAATATTTAATGAGGGGCAAATGAACTATTGTGACAAAATATGTCGTCACCAGAACAATTTTTAATGAGAGGAAACACATGTCACTAAAACATCAAAAACCACGGGAACTTTTACTCTCACAATTTACCTTTATATAGAGAAGCAGTAAGGACGGGCGATGAGAGTAATTTTCGTCTCATTAAAAGTCTTAATGACGGGAAATTGACTTTTAATGACCGGATTTCCCCTCATTAAAAATCGATTTTCTTGTAGTGATATTCATGTAATAGCAACAAATATATTTTGTTTAAGGTCACTACGCTAAATGAATGCACTATGAACGCATCAAATAGGCAACCTAGGGTTAGTCCGTCCCGTAATTTATCTATCATAATGGGGGTTGCTCTGATAGAAAACAATAGATCCAGAATACCTGAATAAGCAAGAGCAAAAGAGATCATCATGATTGTTTCCCTACATCCATTGTTACTCGACTCCGTCTCTGTTTTTCTATTACGATTCAAGCCCTGGAATAGAGAAGAACTCCATATACACAGTGACGGTATATGGTGTTATTAGGTCTTCTGGTCTATGCCTATATTTCTGAATGATCACCCATGGATGGTAAACAAACAGTATTTATATAGGCTAGACGAGGGACCTAGTTCACTATTAGAGTCCAAGCCATCATTGGACTCTCTAATAATTCTATTTAATAAACCAGATAAATACAAAATAAATGTAACGTGATAACTATAAGGGTCACATAATATTATCTATATTTATTAGATAAATAAGAGATAATTCCAACATTCTCCCACTTGAACCGATAGTTAGGTTAACACAACTTTAATGAGTAACTTCAATATACTGCATGCACATAATGTTACTCACTGGTCTATTAACACAACTCCAACTAGCAAACATTAGCACAAGAACAATGGTTGTCACGCTCTGTTAAGTCGAACAATTCCTTCCATCATTATGTGTACAACACCAACTAGCCAAGTTACTTTATGAAGAAACTAATCAAAATGTCATATAGGTCCTTGAATCCAAAACGGATTTTCATCACACATGAACTCGGTGAACTTTCATGTAATTGCTACATCAGTATGATGTCGATTTTGACAATTTACAGAGAATTTAGATGAATCAACTTTACGTGTCAATAAGTCAAATATGAGTACAACGTGATTGTGAAATAATCTAAGCCGGCAAAATCCACAATCCATAAACTCGTATTATTCTACTTACTTGACACTCGTCTTATAGCTAGCGTACCTCTTACAAAATGTCTCATAAATGTCAATTTGCTAATTTCGACATGTAAACCCATTCCTCATAAAAAGTACAATGCAGTCGAACTGAAATTTGGCCAAAAGCAAAAAATGACTAAAAACCATAACTCATAAAGCCTGTGACTTAACAACACAAAACTCTCAGCTATTCGACATATGAGCTACTTCAATCAAAACACAAGCTTTCCCTTAAAAGCACTGAATGCAAAGTTAATGAGATTTTCGAATAAATCATCTCAGTGAACCTCTTAATCATTATGAGATTCACTATAATCTTGCAACATAGCCTTCTAAGGAAACTCGTCTATCAAACAAATATCTCAACACAAAATTCAAGTCTAAAATAAGGTTAATGCTCCCACTGGTCTTACGCATCATTACAATGCAAGCCAATATACAAAATCGGAAGCTTATAAAATTCATCTATAGACTTGCAAGCCAAAAATAAACATTCAGTACTTTTATTCCTCAACACATGTTGTGTACATATATATGGTTTACCACACAAATGACAAAAACTATAAGTGTATAATAAACCATTTAATCATGAGTTACTGTTAACAAAATGACAAATATTTCTTCAAAACCGTATAAAAGAGTTTATAGTCTAGGGTACCTCATAGAGAAAATTCTGAACAAGTCCAACATAACTTTGTTCATCATAACAAGAACAAGTTCCAACATGAACAATAAAAGACTAGTACAAAACATGAACTTCCTCAAAATATAATAATGCAACTCATGCTTACAATGTTTAAAAGAACAACTTTATACAACCAATGGTCAGATAGATTAATGCACACAACTCAGAGTAGAATTAGGTTTAATAATTGAGAAATCTACTCTCACTGTTTGAAATTAATGGTTTAAATGAGTAGACACATAATGTAATTGACCTTAATATGTGATCAATCTTCAAGTGACTCTCTGAATATGAAATAAATTGTATTCCATTTAGAATCAACAAGTTTCTCCAATGCACAAAACCTTAGATTAATCACTTAGAACAATCACTCCCACTCAATTAACATTTCTAAAAATCGGTACGGTTTCTAGCTTCACGTTATGCTAGAACACATGATCAAAATATATTTTTACATACAAACACTTTACTTATCCAAAAACTATAAAAAGAGTTACGAACTCCTATCAAAATAAGGATATATCTAAATGTGTAATATTTCAGAATAATTCTCTCCGTAGCATAATATTGTCAATATGAAAACATAGACGAGAACTAAATAATCTTCCACCGTGTCTAATTAAATATATTTTAACTTATAGAATACTAACAAATGTCATTTTCGATAAGATTCTCCCACTTAATCACACGGTGTTGCATACATGTGTGATTGGAACATTTAAGGAGAAAATGACATATTATTCCATTATAATTTGTATTTTGCTCTACACTTTCAAAATGAGCTTTCTTTATCCTTGATTATAAAAACTTTGTGGATAATATACGCTTCAATAAGGATAAGAAGGCAACAAAATGGATAATGTCAAAATTTGAGATAAATTCCCAATCCATCCAGAATAAGAACTAAGACACTTACATTAATATGATCTCAAAGGACAATTCGCCAATATGAGTGTGGACTTATGGTTTGTCGTATCATTATGGAAACCCCACAAAACTCAAATAGTGTTGATAAATACGTTAAGCTCTAAATCTCACAACTATTCAAGTTAAAGAAGTATATTGCAACTTCATATGTCGAAATTGTGATATATACCTTGATGTTACTTATCTTATGTAAGTTAGATATAACTTAGTATGCCATCATGCTCAACAAAAGAAAGATTCTAAAATCTTAAACAAAGAATGACTTTTTACCAAGTGTCTAGCATCCTAAAGGTTGCTAGCTTTATAGTTATATCCAATCTACTTTAATTGACTATGTGAAGTAGAGGTCAAAAGCACTTCACTATATATCACAATAGAATGAAACCAATAGCAATATGAGATCAACAATATGGTAATTTACATTCTAAATTAATGAGGTAGCTAACTTTAATATCCTTAACAAAAGTAAACGCCAATTATAATTGACATAATTACCTTTACGTGTAGTAAAAAAATGAGACAGTGATATTCTTTATGCGTCTCAAAACTCAACTCCTAACGTTTGAATACAATTGATCAAATACCATATAGACCACTTCTCTTTATGTGTCCATAAAACAATTGTGAACACTTTCACACATAAAGAGTGTAATTAATTACACCATCATAAACCGAAATCACTAGAGACATTAGGAAAATCATAATAATAGTAATCCAAAATGATCTATAAACCAACAATTATAACCTAATTTCATTATGTATTATGTACTGGAAACCTTTACTTTTGTGTCATTGAGGACAACACTTATATTAAGGTAGTCAAAATTGGACTTGATCCATAATGGAATGCATACCTTATGTGGTATGGTTATACTTAACTTTAAAAGGATCAGGCATAAGCGCTCAATTCACCCATACGCTCATAGATCAACTCATTAGTTGACAAAATTGATTTCGTAAGGCGTGGTGGAGCACCCATACGAAACTCAAGTTTCAAACCTATGCATTCCAAAGTTTTTTATATGAGTTGTCTCGAAGAGAATCAACTAATGTTAATTCTCAAATAGTAAATTCAAAACCTTCCTTTAGGCAAAGGTCATATACACTATATAGAATTTACTTTCAAAGCCAATAAGACTGGAGAATCAATTAAAATAGAGAAACACCATCTGTACCTTTAGGCATAAGATGAATCCACTCATTGTTATATCAATTTCCATCTTATTCAACTAATCTCATTGAACAATTGCTTCCCTTTGAGGCCGAGCATTGTTCAATGAATTAATTGGTCAAAATGTATGTATCACTTTTGTAACCACTATTCATTATGTGATCAACATTTATTACTTGTCCATAAGAAGAAAACATGAATTCGAACTCGTTACCAAAGAAAAAACACAAATTTTTAATCGTTATAAAGGGAAAACACAAATTTCCGTCGATGTCAACTCGTTATTAGGGAAAAAAACATTTTATCTGCAAGGACAACTCGTTACCAGAGAAAAACACAAATTTGAACTCGTTAAATAGAAGAAAACATGAATTCGAACTCGTTACCAAAGAAAAAACACAAATTTCAACTCGTTATAAAGGGAAAACACAAATTTCCGGCAATGTGAACTCGTTATTCGGTAAAAAGACAATTTTTTCTGGAAGGACAACTCGTTACAAGAGAAAAACACAAATTTGAACTCGTTAATAAGAAGAAAACATGAATTCGAACTCGTTACCAAAGAAAAAACACAAATTTTTACTCGTTATAAAGAGAAAACACAAATTTCCGTCGATGCCAACTCGTTATTAGGGAAAAAGACATTTTTTCTGGAAGGACAACTTGTTACAAGAGAAAAACACAAATTTGAACTCCTTAATAAGAAGAAAACATGAATTCGAACTCGTTACCAAAGAAAAAACACAAATTTCTACTCGTTATAAAGGGAAAACACAAATTTCCGGCGATGTGAACTCGTTATTAAGGAAAAAGACATTTTTTCGGGAAGGACAACTCGTTACCAGAGAAAAACACAATTTTGAACTCGTTTATAAGAAGAAAACATGAATTCGAACTCGTTACCAAAGAAAAAACACAAATTTCTACTCGTTATAAAGGGAAAACACAAATTTCCGGCGATGTGAACTCGTTATTAGGGAAAAAGACATTTTTTCTAGAAGGACAACTCGTTACCACAGAAAAAACACAAATTTGAACTCGTTAATAAGAAAAAAACATGAATTCGAACTCGTTACCAAAGAAAAAACACAAATTTCTACTCGTTATAAAGGGAAAACACAAAATTCCGGCGATGTCAACTCGTTAATAGGGAAAAAGACATTTTTCCCGGGAAGGACAACTCGTTACCAGAGAAAAACACAAATTTGAACTCGTTAATAAGAAGAAAACATGAATTCGAACTCGTTACCAAAGAAAAAACAAAAATGTCTACTCGTTATAAAGGGAAAACACAAATTTCCGGCGATGTCAACTCGTTATCAGGGAAAAAACATTTTTTATGCAAGGACAACTAGTTACAAGAGATAAACACAAATTTGAACACGTTAATAAGAAGAAAACATGAATTCGAACTCGTTACCAAAGAAAAAACACAAATTTTTACTCGTTATAAAGAGAAAACACAAATTTCCGGCGATGTCAACTCGTTATTAGGGAAAAAAGCATTTTATAGGCAAGGACAACTCGTTACCAGAGAAAAACACAAATTTGAACTCGTTAAATAGAAGAAAACATGAATTCGAACTCGTTACCAAAGAAAAAACACAAATTTCTACTCGTTATAAAGGGAAAACACAAATTTCCGGCAATGTGAACTCGTTATTAAGGAAAAAGACATTTTTTCTGGAAGGACAACTCGTTACTAGAGAAAAACACAAATTTAAACTCGTTAATAAGAAGAAAACATGAATTCGAACTCGTTAGCAAAGAAAAATTACAAATTTCTACTCGTTATAAAGGGAAAACACAAATTTCCGGTGATGTCAACTCGTTATTAGGGACAAAAGACATTTTTTCTGGAAGGACAACTCGTTACCAGAGAAAAACACAAATTTGAACTCGTTAATATGAAGAAAACATGAATTCGAACTCGTTACCAAATAAAAAACAAAAATTTTTACTCGTTATAAAGAGAAAACACAAATTTCCGGCGATGTCAACTCGTTATTAGGGAAAAAGACATTTTATCTGCAAGGACAACTCGTTACCAGAGAAAAACACAAATTTGAACTCGTTAATAAGAAGAAAACATGAATTCGAACTCGTTACCAAAGAAAAAACACCAATTTCTAATCGTTATAAAGGGATAACACAAATTTCCGGTGATGTCAACTCGTTTTTGGGGAAAAAGACATTTTTTCTAGAAGGACAACTCGTTACTAGAGAAAAACACAAATTTGAACTCGTTAATAAGAAGAAAACATGAATTCGAACTCGTTACCAAAGAAAAAACACAAATTTCTACTCGTTATAAAGGGAAAACACAAATTTCCGGCGATGTCAACTCGTTATTCGGGAAAAAGACATTTTTTCTGGAAGGACAACTCGTTACCAGAGAAAAACACAAATTTGAACTCGTTAAATAGAAGAAAACATGAATTTGAACTCGTTACCAAAGAAAAAACACAAATTTCTACTCGTTATAAAGGGAAAACACAAATTTCCGGCAATGTGAACTCGTTATTAAGGAAAAAGACATTTTTTCTGGAAGGACAACTCGTTACTAGAGAAAAACACAAATTTGAACTCGTTAATAAGAAGAAAACATGAATTCGAACTCGTTAGCAAAGAAAAATTACAAATTTCTACTCGTTATAAAGGGAAAACACAAATTTCCGGTGATGTCAACTCGTTATTAGGGACAAAAGACATTTTTTCTGGAAGGACAACTCGTTACCAGAGAAAAACACAAATTTGAACTCGTTAATATGAAGAAAACATGAATGCGAACTCGTTACCAAATAAAAAACAAAAATTTTTACTCGTTATAAAGAGAAAACACAAATTTCCGGCGATGTCAACTCGTTATTAGGGAAAAAGACATTTTATCGCAAGGACAACTCGTTACCGAGAGAAAAACACAAATTTGAACTCGTTAATAAGATGAAAACATGAATTCGAACTCGTTACCAAAGAAAAAACACCAATTTCTAATCGTTATAAAGGGATAACACAAATTTCCGGTGATGTCAACTCGTTCTTAGGGAAAATGACATTTTTTCTAGAATGACAACTCGTTACCACAGAAAAACACAAATTTGAACTCGTTAATAAGAAGAAAACATGAATTCGAACTCGTTAGCAAAGAAAAATCACAAATTTCTACTCGTTATAAAGGGAAAACACAAATTTCCGGTGATGTCAACTCGTTATTAGGGACAAAAGACATTTTTTCTGGAAGGACAACTCGTTACCAGAGAAAAACACAAATTTGAACTCGTTAATATGAAGAAAACATGAATTCGAACTCGTAACCAAATAAAAAACAAAAATTTTTACTCGTTATAAAGAGAAAACACAAATTTCCGGCGATGTCAACTCGTTATTAGGGAAAAAGACATTTTATCTGCAAGGACAACTCGTTACCAGAGAAAAACACAAATTTGAACTCGTTAATAAGAAGAAAACATGAATTCGAACTCGTTACCAAAGAAAAAACACAAATTTCTACTCGTTATAAAGGGATAACACAAATTTCCGGTGATGTCAACTCGTTTTTAGGGAAAAAGACATTTTTTCTAGAAGGACAACTCGTTACTAGAGAAAAACACAAATTTGAACTCGTTAATAAGAAGAAAACATGAATTCGAACTCGTTACCAAAGAAAAAACACAAATTTCTACTCGTTATAAAGGGAAAACACAAATTTCCGGCGATGTCAACTCGTTATTCGGGAAAAAGACATTTTTTCTGGAAGGACAACTCGTTACCAGTGAAAAACACAAATTTGAACTCGATAATAAGAAGAAAACATGAATTCGAACTCGTTACCCAAGAAAAAACACAAATTTCTACTCATTAAAAAGGGAAAACACAAATTTCCGGCGATGTCAACTCGTTATTAGGGAAAAAGGCATTTTTTCCTGGAAGGACAACTCGTTACAAGAGAAAAACACAAATTTGAACTCATTAATAAGAAGAAAACATGAATTCGAACTCGTTACCCAAGAAAAAACACAAATTTTTACTCGTTATAAAGAGAAAACACAAATTTCCGGCGATGTCAACTCGTTATTAGGGAAAAAAAACATTTAATCTACAAGGACAACTCGTTACCAGAGAAAAACACAAATTTGAACTCGTTAAATAGGAGAAAACATGAATTCGAACTGGTTACCAAAGAAAAAACACAAATTTCTACTCGTTATAAAGGGAAAACACAAATTTCCGGCGATGTGAACTCGTTATTAAGGAAAAAGACATTTTTTCTGGAAGGACAACTCGTTACCAGAGAAAAACACAATTTTGAACTCGTTTATAAGAAGAAAACATGAATTCGAACTCGTTACCAAAGAAAAAACACAAATTTCTACTCGTTATAAAGGGAAAACACAAATTTCCGGCGATGTGAACTCGTTATTAGGGAAAAAGACATTTTTTCTAGAAGGACAACTCGTTACCAGAGAAAAACACAAATTTGAACTCGTTAATAAGAAGAAAACATGAATTCGAACACGTTACCAAAGAAAAAACACAAATTTCTACTCGTTATAAAGGGAAAAGACAAAATTCCGGCGATGTCAACTCGTTAATAGGGAAAAAGACATTTTTTCCTGGAAGGACAACTCTTTACAAGAGAAAAACACAAATTTGAACTCGTTAATAAGAAGAAAACATGAATTCGAACTCGTTACCATAGAAAAAAACACAAATATTTACTCGTTATAAAGAGAAAACACAAATTTCCGGCGATGTCAACTCGTTATTAGGGAAAAAACATTTTATCTACAAGGACAACTCATTACCAGAGAAAAACACATATTTGAACTCGTTAATAAGAAGAAAACATGAATTCGAACTCGTTACCAAAGAAAAAACACAAATTTCTACTCGTTATAAAGGGAAAACACAAATTTCCGGCGATGTCAACTCGTTATCAGGGAAAAAACATTTTTTCTGCAAGGACAACTAGTTACAAGAGAAAAACACAAATTTGAACTCGTTAATAAGAAGAAAACATGAATTCGAACTCGTTACCAAAGAAAAAACACAAATTTCTACTCGTTATAAAGGGAAAACACAAATTTCCGCCGATGTCAACTCGTTATTAGGGAAAAATACATTTTTTCTGGAAGGACAACACGTTACCAGAGAAAAACACAAATTTGAACTCGTTAATAAGAAGAAAACATGAATTCAAACTCGTTAGCAAAGAAAAACACAAATTTCTACTCGTTATAAAGGGAAAACACAAATTTCCGGTGATGTCAACTCATTATTAGGGAAAAAGACATTTTTTTTGGAAGGACAACTCGTTACCAGAGAAAAACACAAATTTGGACTCGTTAATAACATGAATACATGAATTCGAACTCGTTACCAAAGAAAAAACACAAATTTCTACTCGTTATAAAGGGAAAACACAAATTTCCGGCGATATCAACTCGTTATTCGGGAAAAAGATATTTTTTCTGGAAGGTGAAATCGTTACCAGAGAAAAACGCAAATTTGAATTCGATAATAAGAAGAAAACTTGAATTCGAACTCGTTACCAAAGAAAAAACACAAATTTTTACTCGTTATAAAGAGAAAACACAAATTTCCGGCGATGTCAACTCGTTATTAGGGAAAAAAAACATTTAATCTACAAGGACAACTCGTTGCCAGAGAAAAACACAAATTTGAACTCGTTAAATAGAAGAAAACAGGAATTCGAACTCGTTACCAAAGAAAAAACACAAATTTCTACTCATTATAAAGGGAAAACACAAATTTCCGGCGATGTCAACTCGTTATTATGGAAAAATACAATTTTTTCTGGAAGGACAACTCGTTACAAGAGAAAAACACAAATTTGAACTCGTTAATAAGAAGAAAACATGAATTCGAACTCGTTACCAAAGAAAAAACACAAATTTTTACTCGTTATAAAGAGAAAACACAAATTTCCGGCGATGTCAACTCGTTATTAGGGAAAAAAACATTTTATCTGCAAGGACAACTCGTTACCAGAGAAAAACACAAATTTGAACTCGTTAAATAGAAGAAAACATTAATTCGAACTCGTTACCAAAGAAAAAACACAAATTTCTACTCGTTATAAAGGGAAAACACAAATTTCCGGTGATGTCAACTCGTTATTAGGGAAAAAGACATTTTTTCTGGAAGGACAACTCATTACCAGAGAAAAACACAAATTTGAACTCGTTAATAAGAAGAAAACATGAATTCGAACTCGTTACCACGAAAAAACAAAAATTTCTACTAGTTATAAAGGGAAAACACAAATTTCCGGCTATGTCAACTCGTTATCAAGGGAAAAAATATTTTTTCTGCAAGGACAACTAGTTACAAGAGAAAAACACAAATTTGAACTCGTTAATAAGAAGAAAACATGAATTCGAACTCGTTACCAAAGAAAAAACACAAATTTTTACTCGTTATAAAGAGAAAACACAAATTTCCGGTGATGTCAACTCGTTATTAGGGAAAAAAACATTTTATCTGCAAGGACAACTCGTTACCAGAGAAAAACACAAATTTCAACTCGTTAAATAGAAGAAAACATGAATTCGAACTCGTTACCAAAGAAAAAACACAAATTTGTACTCGTTATAAAGGGAAAACACAAATTTCCGGCAATGTGAACTCGTTATTAAGGAAAAAGGCATTTTTTCTGGAAGGACAACTCGTTACCAGAGAAAAACACAAATTTGAACTCGTTAATAAGAAGAAAACATGAATTCGAACTCGTTACCAAAGAAAAAACACAAATTTCTACTCGTTATAAAGGGAAAACACAAATTTCCGGCGATGTCAACTCGTTATTCGGGAAAAAGACATTTTTTCTGGAAGGACAACTCGTTACCAGAGAAAAACACAAATTTGAACTCGATAATAAGAAGAAAACATGAATTCGAACTCGTTACCAAAGAAAAAACACAAATTTCTACTCATTATAAAGGGAAAACACAAATTTCCGGCGATGTCAACTCGTTATTAGGTAAAAAGACAATTTTTTCTGGAAGGACAACTCGTTACAAGAGAAAAACACAAATTTGAACTCGTTAATAAGAAGAAAACATGAATTCGAACTCGTTACCAAAGAAAAAACACAAATTTTTACTCGTTATAAAGAGAAAACACAAATTTCCGTCGATGCCAACTCGTTATTAGGGGAAAAAACATTTAATCTACAAGGACAACTCGTTACCAGAGAAAAACACAAATTTGAACTCGTTACCAGATGAAAACATGAATTCGAACTCGTTACCAAAGAAAAAACACAAATTTCTACTCGTTATAAAGGGAAAACACAAATTTCCGGCAATGTGAACTCGTTATTAAGGAAAAAGGAATTTTTTCTGGAAGGACAACTCGTTACCAGAGAAAAACACAAATTTGAACTCGTTAATAAGAAGAAAACATGAATTCGAACTCGTTACGAAAGAAAAAACACAAATTTCTACTCGTTATAAAGGGAAAACACAAATTTCCGGCGATGTCAACTCGTTATTCGGGAAAAAGACATTTTTTCTGGAAGGACAACTCGTTACCAGAGAAAAACACAAATTTGAGCTCGATAATAAGAAGAAAACATGAATTCGAACTCGTTACAAAAGAAAAAACACAAATTTCTACTCATTATAAAGGGAAAACACAAATTTCCGGCGATGTCAACTCGTTATTAGGGAAAAAGGCATTTTTTCTGGAAGGACAACTCGTTACCAGAGAAAAACACAAATTTGAACTCGTTAATAAGAAGAAAACATGAATTCGAACTCGTTACCAAAGAAAAAACAAAAATGTCTACTCGTTATAAAGGGAAAACACAAATTTCCGGCGATGTCAACTCGTTATCAGGGAAAAAACATTTTTTATGCAAGGACAACAAGTTACAAGAAAAAAACACAAATTTGAACACGTTAATAAGAAGAAAACATGAATTCGAACTCGTTACCAAAGAAAAAACACAAATTTGTACTCGTTATAAAGAGAAAACACAAATTTCCGGCGATGTCAACTCGTTATTAGGGAAAAAAGCATTTTATCCGCAAGGACAACTCGTTACCGAGATAAAAACAAAAATTTGAACTCGTTAAATAGAAGAAAACATGAATTCGAACTCGTTACCAAAGAAAAAACACAAATTTCTACTCGTTATAAAGGGAAAACACAAATTTCCGGCAATGTGAACTCGTTATTAAGGAAAAAGACATTTTTTCTGGAAGGATAACTCGTTACCAGAGATAAACACAAATTTGAACTCGTTAATAAGAAGAAAACATGAATTCGAACTCGTTAGCAAAGAAAAAACAAAAATTTCTACTCGTTATAAAGGGAAAACACAAATTTCCGGTGATGTCAACTCGTTATTAGGGAAAAAGACATTTTATCTGCAAGGACAACTCGTTACCAGAGAAAAACACAAATTTGAACTCGTTAATAAGAAGAAAACATGAATTCGAACTCGTTACCAAAGAAAAAACACAAATTTCTACTCGTTATAAAGGGAAAACACAAATTTCCGTCGATGCCAACTCGTTATTAGGGAAAAAAACATTTAATCTACAAGGACAACTCGTTACCAGAGAAAAACACAAATTTGAACTCGTTACCAGATGAAAACATGAATTCGAACTCGTTACCAAAGAAAAAACACAAATTTCTACTCGTTATAAAGGGAAAACACAAATTTCCGGCAATGTGAACTCGTTATTAAGGAAAAAGGAATTTTTTCTGGAAGGACAACTCGTTACCAGAGAAAAACACAAATTTGAACTCGTTAATAAGAAGAAAACATGAATTCAAACTCGTTACCAAAGAAAAAACACAAATTTCTACTCGTTATAAAGGGAAAACACAAATTTCCGGCGATGTCAACTCGTTATTCGGGAAAAAGACATTTTTACGGAAGGACAACTCGTTACCGAGAGAAAAACACAAATTTGAGCTCGATAATAAGAAGAAAACATGAATTCGAACTCGTTACCAAAGAAAAAACACAAATTTCTACTCATTATAAAGGGAAAACACAAATTTCCGGCGATGTCAACTCGTTATTAGGGAAAAAGGCATTTTTTACGGAAGGACAACTCGTTACCGAGAGAAAAACACAAATTTGAACTCGTTAATAAGAAGAAAACATGAATTCGAACTCGTTACCAAAGAAAAAACAAAAATGTCTACTCGTTATAAAGGGAAAACACAAATTTCCGGCGATGTCAACTCGTTATCGGGAAAAAACATTTTTTATGCAAGGACAACAAGTTACAAGAAAAAAACACAAATTTGAACACGTTAATAAGAAGAAAACATGAATTCGAACTCGTTAGCAAAGAAAAATTACAAATTTCTACTCGTTATAAAGGGAAAACACAAATTTCCGGTGATGTCAACTCGTTATTAGGGACAAAAGACATTTTTTCTGGAAGGACAACTCGTTACCAGAGAAAAACACAAATTTGAACTCGTTAATATGAAGAAAACATGAATTCGAACTCGTTACCAAATAAAAAACAAAAATTTTTACTCGTTATAAAGAGAAAACACAAATTTCCGGCGATGTCAACTCGTTATTAGGGAAAAAGACATTTTATCTGCAAGGACAACTCGTTACCAGAGAAAAACACAAATTCGAACTCGTTAATAAGAAGAAAACATGAATTCGAACTCGTTACCAAAGAAAAAACACCAATTTCTAATCGTTATAAAGGGATAACACAAATTTCCGGTGATGTCAACTCGTTTTTGGGGAAAAAGACATTTTTTCTAGAAGGACAACTCGTTACTAGAGAAAAACACAAATTTGAACTCGTTAATAAGAAGAAAACATGAATTCGAACTCGTTACCAAAGAAAAAACACAAATTTCTACTCGTTATAAAGGGAAAACACAAATTTCCGGCGATGTCAACTCGTTATTCGGGAAAAAGACATTTTTTCTGGAAGGACAACTCGTTACCAGTGAAAAACACAAATTTGAACTCGTTAAATAGAAGAAAACATGAATTTGAACTCGTTACCAAAGAAAAAACACAAATTTCTACTCGTTATAAAGGGAAAACACAAATTTCCGGCAATGTGAACTCGTTATTAAGGAAAAAGACATTTTTACGGAAGGACAACTCGTTACTAGAGAAAAACAAAAATTTGAACTCGTTAATAAGAAGAAAACATGAATTCGAACTCGTTAGCAAAGAAAAATTACAAATTTCTACTCGTTATAAAGGGAAAACACAAATTTCCGGTGATGTCAACTCGTTATTAGGGACAAAAGACATTTTTTATGGAAGGACAACTCGTTACCAGAGAAAAACACAAATTTGAACTCGTTAATATGAAGAAAACATGAATGCGAACTCGTTACCAAATAAAAAACAAAAATTTTTACTCGTTATAAAGAGAAAACACAAATTTCCGGCGATGTCAACTCGTTATTAGGGAAAAAGACATTTTATCTGCAAGGACAACTCGTTACCAGAGAAAAACACAAATTTGAACTCGTTAATAAGATGAAAACATGAATTCGAACTCGTTACCAAAGAAAAAACACCAATTTCTAATCGTTATAAAGGGATAACACAAATTTCCGGTGATGTCAACTCGTTCTTAGGGAAAATGACATTTTTTCTAGAATGACAACTCGTTACCACAGAAAAACACAAATTTGAACTCGTTAATAAGAAGAAAACATGAATTCGAACTCGTTACCAAAGAAAAATCACAAATTTCTACTCGTTATAAAGGGAAAACACAAATTTCCGGTGATGTCAACTCGTTATTAGGGACAAAAGACATTTTTTCTGGAAGGACAACTCGTTACCAGAGAAAAACACAAATTTGAACTCGTTAATATGAAGAAAACATGAATTCGAACTCGTAACCAAATAAAAAACAAAAATTTTTACTCGTTATAAAGAGAAAACACAAATTTCCGGCGATGTCAACTCGTTATTAGGGAAAAAGACATTTTATCTGCAAGGACAACTCGTTACCAGAGAAAAACACAAATTTGAACTCGTTAATAAGAAGAAAACATGAATTCGAACTCGTTACCAAAGAAAAAACACAAATTTCTACTCGTTATAAAGGTATAACACAAATTTCCGGTGATGTCAACTCGTTTTTAGGGAAAAAGACATTTTTTCTAGAAGGACAACTCGTTACTAGAGAAAAACACAAATTTGAACTCGTTAATAAGAAGAAAACATGAATTCGAACTCGTTACCAAAGAAAAAACACAAATTTCTACTCGTTATAAAGGGAAAACACAAATTTCCGGCGATGTCAACTCGTTATTCGGGAAAAAGACATTTTTTACGGAAGGACAACTCGTTACCGATTGAAAAACACAAATTTGAACTCGATAATAAGAAGAAAACATGAATTCGAACTCGTTACCCAAGAAAAAACACAAATTTCTACTCATTAAAAAGGGAAAACACAAATTTCCGGCGATGTCAACTCGTTATTAGGGAAAAAGGCATTTTTTCCTGGAAGGACAACTCGTTACAAGAGAAAAACACAAATTTGAACTCATTAATAAGAAGAAAACATGAATTCGAACTCGTTACCCAAGAAAAAACACAAATTTTACTCGTTATAAAGAGAAAACACAAATTTCCGGCGATGTCAACTCGTTATTAGGGAAAAAAAACATTTAATCTACAAGGACAACTCGTTACCAGAGAAAAACACAAATTTGAACTCGTTAAATAGGAGAAAACATGAATTCGAACTGGTTACCAAAGAAAAAACACAAATTTCTACTCGTTATAAAGGGAAAACACAAATTTCCGGCGATGTGAACTCGTTATTAAGGAAAAAGACATTTTTTCTGGAAGGACAACTCGTTACCAGAGAAAAACCCAATTTTGAACTCGTTTATAAGAAGAAAACATGAATTCGAACTCGTTACCAAAGAAAAAACACAAATTTCTACTCGTTATAAAGGGAAAACACAAATTTCCGGCGATGTGAACTCGTTATTAGGGAAAAAGACATTTTTTCTAGAAGGACAACTCGTTACCAGAGAAAAACACAAATTTGAACTCGTTAATAAGAAGAAAACATGAATTCGAACACGTTACCAAAGAAAAAACACAAATTTCTACTCGTTATAAAGGGAAAACACAAAATTCCGGCGATGTCAACTCGTTAATAGGGAAAAAGACATTTTTTCTGGAAGGACAACTCTTTACAAGAGAAAAACACAAATTTGAACTCGTTAATAAGAAGAAAACATGAATTCGAACTCGTTACCATAGAAAAAAACACAAATATTTACTCGTTATAAAGAGAAAACACAAATTTCCGGCGATGTCAACTCGTTATTTGGGAAAAAACATTTTATCTACAAGGACAACTCATTACCGAGAGAAAACACATATTTGAACTCGTTAATAAGAAGAAAACATGAATTCGAACTCGTTACCAAAGAAAAAACACAAATTTCTACTCGTTATAAAGGGAAAACACAAATTTCCGGCGATGTCAACTCGTTATCAGGGAAAAAACATTTTTTCTGCAAGGACAACTAGTTACAAGAGAAAAACACAAATTTGAACTCGTTAATAAGAAGAAAACATGAATTCAAACTCGTTAGCAAAGAAAAACACAAATTTCTACTCGTTATAAAGGGAAAACACAAATTTCCGGTGATGTCAACTCATTATTAGGGAAAAAGACATTTTTTTTGGAAGGACAACTCGTTACCAGAGAAAAACACAAATTTGGACTCGTTAATAACATGAATACATGAATTCGAACTCGTTACCAAAGAAAAAACACAAATTTCTACTCGTTATAAAGGGAAAACACAAATTTCCGGCGATATCAACTCGTTATTCGGGAAAAAGACATTTTTTCTGGAAGGTGAACTCGTTACCAGAGAAAAACGCAAATTTGAATTCGATAATAAGAAGAAAACTTGAATTCGAACTCGTTACCAAAGAAAAAACACAAATTTTTACTCGTTATAAAGAGAAAACACAAATTTCCGGCGATGTCAACTCGTTATTAGGGAAAAAAAACATTTAATCTACAAGGACAACTCGTTGCCAGAGAAAAACACAAATTTGAACTCGTTAAATAGAAGAAAACAGGAATTCGAACTCGTTACCAAAGAAAAAACACAAATTTCTACTCATTATAAAGGGAAAACACAAATTTCCGGCGATGTCAACTCGTTATTATGGAAAAATACAATTTTTTACGGAAGGACAACTCGTTACAAGAGAAAAACACAAATTTGAACTCGTTAATAAGAAGAAAACATGAATTCGAACTCGTTACCAAAGAAAAAACACAAATTTTTACTCGTTATAAAGAGAAAACACAAATTTCCGGCGATGTCAACTCGTTATTAGGGAAAAAAACATTTTATCTGCAAGGACAACTCGTTACCAGAGAAAAACACAAATTTGAACTCGTTAAATAGAAGAAAACATTAATTCGAACTCGTTACCAAAGAAAAAACACAAATTTCTACTCGTTATAAAGGGAAAACACAAATTTCCGGTGATGTCAACTCGTTATTAGGGAAAAAGACATTTTTTCTGGAAGGACAACTCATTACCAGAGAAAAACACAAATTTGAACTCGTTAATAAGAAGAAAACATGAATTCGAACTCGTTACCAAAGAAAAAACAAAAATTTCTACTAGTTATAAAGGGAAAACACAAATTTCCGGCTATGTCAACTCGTTATCAAGGGAAAAAATATTTTTTCTGCAAGGACAACTAGTTACAAGAGAAAAACACAAATTTGAACTCGTTAATAAGAAGAAAACATGAATTCGAACTCGTTACCAAAGAAAAAACACAAATTTTTACTCGTTATAAAGAGAAAACACAAATTTCCGGTGATGTCAACTCGTTATTAGGGAAAAAAACATTTTATTCTGCAAGGACAACTCGTTACCAGAGAAAAACACAAATTTGAACTCGTTAAATAGAAGAAAACATGAATTCGAACTCGTTACCAAAGAAAAAACACAAATTTGTACTCGTTATAAAGGGAAAACACAAATTTCCGGCAATGTGAACTCGTTATTAAGGAAAAAGGCATTTTTTCTGGAAGGACAACTCGTTACCAGAGAAAAACACAAATTTGAACTCGTTAATAAGAAGAAAACATGAATTCGAACTCGTTACCAAAGAAAAAACACAAATTTCTACTCGTTATAAAGGGAAAACACAAATTTCCGGCGATGTCAACTCGTTATTCGGGAAAAAGACATTTTTCGGAAGGACAACTCGTTACCGAGAAAAACACAAATTTGAACTCGATAATAAGAAGAAAACATGAATTCGAACTCGTTACCAAAGAAAAAACACAAATTTCTACTCATTATAAAGGGAAAACACAAATTTCCGGCGATGTCAACTCGTTATTAGATAAAAAGACAATTTTTTCTGGAAGGACAACTCGTTACAAGAGAAAAACACAAATTTGAACTCGTTAATAAGAAGAAAACATGAATTCGAACTCGTTACCAAAGAAAAAACACAAATTTTTACTCGTTATAAAGAGAAAACACAAATTTCCGTCGATGCCAACTCGTTATTAGGGAAAAAAACATTTAATCTACAAGGACAACTCGTTACCAGAGAAAAACACAAATTTGAACTCGTTACCAGATGAAAACATGAATTCGAACTCGTTACCAAAGAAAAAACACAAATTTCTACTCGTTATAAAGGGAAAACACAAATTTCCGGCAATGTGAACTCGTTTTTAAGGAAAAAGGAATTTTTTCTGGAAGGACAACTCGTTACCAGAGAAAAACACAAATTTGAACTCGTTAATAAGAAGAAAACTTGAATTCGAACTCGTTACCAAAGAAAAAACACAAATTTCTACTCGTTATAAAGGGAAAACACAAATTTCCGGCGATGTCAACTCGTTATTCGGGAAAAAGACATTTTTTCTGGAAGGACAACTCGTTACCAGAGAAAAACACAAATTTGAGCTCGATAATAAGAAGAAAACATGAGTTCGAACTCGTTACAAAAGAAAAAACACAAATTTCTACTCATTATAAAGGGAAAACACAAATTTCCGGCGATGTCAACTCGTTATTAGGGAAAAAGGCATTTTTTCTGGAAGGACAACTCGTTACCAGAGAAAAACACAAATTTGAACTCGTTAATAAGAAGAAAACATGAATTCGAACTCGTTACCAAAGAAAAAACAAAAATGTCTACTCGTTATAAAGGGAAAACACAAATTTCCGGCGATGTCAACTCGTTATCAGGGAAAAAACATTTTTTATGCAAGGACAACAAGTTACAAGAAAAAAACACAAATTTGAACACGTTAATAAGAAGAAAACATGAATTCGAACTCGTTACCAAAGAAAAAACACAAATTTGTACTCGTTATAAAGAGAAAACACAAATTTCCGGCGATGTCAACTCGTTATTAGGGAAAAAAGCATTTTATCTGCAAGGACAACTCGTTACCAGATAAAAACAAAAATTTGAACTCGTTAAATAGAAGAAAACATGAATTCGAACTCGTTACCAAAGAAAAAACACAAATTTCTACTCGTTATAAAGGGAAAACACAAATTTCCGGCAATGTGAACTCGTTATTAAGGAAAAAGACATTTTTTCTGGAAGGATAACTCGTTACCAGAGATAAACACAAATTTGAACTCGTTAATAAGAAGAAAACATGAATTCGAACTCGTTAGCAAAGAAAAACAAAAATTTCTACTCGTTATAAAGGGAAAACACAAATTTCCGGTGATGTCAACTCGTTATTAGGGACAAAAGACATTTTTTCTGGAAGGACAACTCGTTACCAGAGAAAAACACAAATTTGAACTCGTTAATAAGAAGAAAACATGAATTCGAACTCGTTAAAAAATAAAAAACAAAAATTCTTACTCGTTATAAAGAGAAAACACAAATTTCCGGCGATGTCAACTCGTTATTAGGGAAAAAGACATTTTATCTGCAAGGACAACTCGTTACCAGAGAAAAACACAAATTTGAACTCGTTAATAAGAAGAAAACATGAATTCGAACTCGTTACCAAAGAAAAAACACAAATTTCTACTCGTTATAAAGGGAAAACACAAATTTCCGTCGATGCCAACTCGTTATTAGGGAAAAAAAACATTTAATCTACAAGGACAACTCGTTACCAGAGAAAAACACAAATTTGAACTCGTTACCAGATGAAAACATGAATTCGAACTCGTTACCAAAGAAAAAACACAAATTTCTACTCGTTATAAAGGGAAAACACAAATTTCCGGCAATGTGAACTCGTTATTAAGGAAAAAGGAATTTTTTCGGAAGGACAACTCGTTACCCAGAGAAAAACACAAATTTGAACTCGTTAATAAGAAGAAAACATGAATTCGAACTCGTTACCAAAGAAAAAACACAAATTTCTACTCGTTATAAAGGGAAAACACAAATTTCCGGCGATGTCAACTCGTTATTCGGGTAAAAGACATTTTTTCTGGAAGGACAACTCGTTACCAGAGAAAAACACAAATTTGAGCTCGATAATAAGAAGAAAACATGAATTCGAACTCGTTACAAAAGAAAAAACAAAAATGTCTACTCGTTATAAAGGGAAAACACAAATTTCCGGCGATGTCAACTCGTTATCGGGAAAAAACATTTTTTATGCAAGGACAACAAGTTACAAGAAAAAAACACAAATTTGAACACGTTAATAAGAAGAAAACATGAATTCGAACTCGTTACCAAAGAAAAAACACAAATTTGTACTCGTTATAAAGAGAAAACACAAATTTCCGGCGATGTCAACTCGTTATTAGGGAAAAAAGCATTTTATCTGCAAGGACAACTCGTTACCAGATAAAAACAAAAATTTGAACTCGTTAAATAGAAGAAAACATGAATTCGAACTCGCTACCAAAGAAAAAACACAAATTTCTACTCGTTATAAGGGAAAACACAAATTTCCGGCAATGTGAACTCGTTATTAAGGAAAAAGACATTTTTTCTGGAAGGATAACTCGTTACCAGAGATAAACACAAATTTGAACTCGTTAATAAGAAGAAAACATGAATTCGAACTCGTTAGCAAAGAAAAAACAAAAATTTCTACTCGTTATAAAGGGAAAACACAAATTTCCGGTGATGTCAACTCGTTATTAGGGACAAAAGACATTTTTTCTGGAAGGACAACTCGTTACCAGAGAAAAACACAAATTTGAACTGGTTAATAAGAAGAAAACATGAATTCGAACTCGTTAAAAAATAAAAAACAAAAATTTTTACTCGTTATAAAGAGAAAACACAAATTTCCGGCGATGTCAACTCGTTATTAGGGAAAAAGACATTTTATCTGCAAGGACAACTCATTACCAGAGAAAAACACAAATTTGAACTCGTTAATAAGAAGTAAACATGAATTCGAACTCGTTACCAAAGAAAAAACACAAATTTTTACTCGTTATAAAGAGAAAACACAAATTTCCGTCGATGCCAACTCGTTATTAGGGAAAAAAAACATTTAATCTACAAGTACAACTCGTTACCAGAGAAAAACACAAATTTGAACTCGTTACCAGATGAAAACATGAATTCGAACTCGTTACCAAAGAAAAAACACAAATTTCTACACGTTATAAAGGGAAAACACAAATTTCCGGCAATGTGAACTCGTTATTAAGGAAAAAGGCATTTTTTCTGGAAGGACAACTCGTTACCAGAGAAAAACACAAATTTGAACTCGTTAATAAGAAGAAAACAAGAATTCGAACTCGTTACCAAAGAAAAAACACAAATTTCTACTCGTTATAAAGGGAAAACACAAATTTCCGGCGATATCAACTCGCTATTCGGGAAAAAGACATTTTTTCTGGAAGGACAACTCGTTACCAGAGAAAAACACAAATTTGAACTCGATAATAAGAAGAAAACATGAATTCGAACTCGTTACCAAAGAAAAAACACAAATTTTTACTCATTATAAAGGGAAAACACAAATTTCCGGCGATGTCAACTCGTTATTAGGGAAAAAGGCATTTTTTCTGGAAGGACAACTCGTTACCAGAGAAAAACACAAATTTGAACTCGTTAATAAGAAGAAAACATGAATTCGAACTCGTTACCAAAGAAAAAACAAAAATGTCTACTCGTTATAAAGGGAAAACACAAATTTCCGGCGATGTCAACTCGTTATCAGGGAAAAAACATTTTTTAAGCAAGGACAACAAGTTACAAGAAAAAAACACAAATTTGAACACGTTAATAAGAAGAAAACATGAATTCGAACTCGTTACCAAAGAAAAAACACAAATTTGTACTCGTTATAAAGAGAAAACACAAATTTCCGGCGATGTCAACTCGTTATTAGGGAAAAAAGCATTTTATCTGCAAGGACAACTCGTTACCAAATAAAAACAAAAATTTGAACTCATTAAATAGAAGAAAACATGAATTCGAACTCGTTACCAAAGAAAAAACACAAATTTCTACTCGTTATAAAGGGAAAACACAAATTTCCGGCAATGTGAACTCGTTATTAAGGAAAAAGACATTTTTTCTGGAAGGATAACTCGTTACCAGAGATAAACACAAATTTGAACTCATTAATAAGAAGAAAACATGAATTCGAACTCGTTAGCAAAGAAAAAACAAAAATTTCTACTCGTTATAAAGGGAAAACACAAATTTCCGGTGATGTCAACTCGTTATTAGGGACAAAAGACATTTTTTACGGAAGGACAACTCGTTACCAGAGAAAAACACAAATTTGAACTCGTTAATAAGAAGAAAACATGATTTCGAACTCGTTAAAAAATAAAAAACAAAAATTTTTACTCGTTATAAAGAGAAAACACAAATTTCCGGCGATGTCAACTCGTTATTAGGGAAAAAGACATTTTATCTGCAAGGACAACTCATTACCAGAGAAAAACACAAATTTGAACTCGTTAATAAGAAGAAAACATGAATTCGAACTCGTTACCAAAGAAAAAACACAAATTTTTACTCGTTATAAAGAGAAAACACAAATTTCCGTCGATGCCAACTCGTTATTAGGGGAAAAAAACATTTAATCTACAAGGACAACTCGTTACCAGAGAAAAACATAAATTTGAACTCGTTAAATAGAAGAAAACATGAATTCGAACTCGTTACCAAAGAAAAAACACAAATTTCTACTCGTTATAAAGGGAAAACACAAATTTCCGGTGATGTCAACTCGTTATTAGGGAAAAAGACATTTTTTCTGGAAGGACAACTCGTTACCAGAGAAAAACACAAATTTGAACTCGTTAATAAGAAGAAAACATGAATTCGAACTCGTTACCAAAGAAAAAACAAAAATGTCTACTCGTTATAAATGGAAAACACAAATTTCCGGCGATGTCAACTCGATATCAGGGAAAAAACATTTTATATGCAAGGACAACTAGTTACAAGAGAAAAACACAAATTTGAACACATTAATAAGAAGAAAACATGAATTCGAACTCGTTACCAAAGAAAAAACACAAATTTTTACTCGTTATAAAGAGAAAACACAAATTTCCGGCGATGTCAACTCGTTATTAGGGAAAAAAGCATTTTATACGCAAGGACAACTCGTTACCCGAAAAAACACAAATTTGAACTTGTTAATATAGAAGAAAACAAGAATTCGAACTCGTTACCAAAGAAAAAACACAAATTTCTACTCGTTATAAAGGGAAAACACAAATTTCCGGCAATGTGAACTCGTTATTAAGGAAAAAGACATTTTTTCTGGAAGGATAACTCGTTACCAGAGATAAACACAAATTTGAACTCGTTAATAAGAAGAAAACATGAATTCGAACTCGTTACCAAAGAAAAAACACAAATTTCTACTCGTTATAAAGGGAAAACACAAATTTCCGGTGATGTCAACTCGTTATTAGGGACAAAAGAAATTTTTTCTGGAAGGACAACCCGTTACCAGAGAAAAACACAAATTTGAACTCGTTAATAAGAAGAAAACATGAATTCGAACTCGTTAAAAAATAAAAAACAAAAATTTTTACTCGTTATAAAGAGAAAACACAAATTTCCGGCGATGTCAACTCGTTATTAGGGAAAAAGACATTTTATCTGCAAGGACAACTCATTACCAGAGAAAAACACAAATTTGAACACGTTAATAAGAAGTAAACATGAATTCGAACTCGTTACCAAAGAAAAAACACAAATTTTTACTCGTTATAAAGAGAAAACACAAATTTCCGTCGATGCCAACTCGTTATTAGGGAAAAAAAACATTTAATCTACAAGGACAACTCGTTACCAGAGAAAAACACAAATTTGAACTCGTTACCAGATGAAAACATGAATTCGAACTCGTTACCAAAGAAAAAACACAAATTTCTACACGTTATAAAGGGAAAACACAAATTTCCGGCAATGTGAACTCGTTATTAAGGAAAAAGGCATTTTTTTTACGGAAGGACAACTCGTTACCGAGAGAAAAACACAAATTTGAACTCGTTAATAAGAAGAAAACAAGAATTCGAACTCGTTACCAAAGAAAAAACACAAATTTCTACTCGTTATAAAGGGAAAACACAAATTTCCGGCGATATCAACTCGCTATTCGGGAAAAAGACATTTTTTCCGGAAGGACAACTCGTTACCGAGAGAAAAACACAAATTTGAACTCGATAATAAGAAGAAAACATGAATTCGAACTCGTTACCAAAGAAAAAACACAAATTTCTACTCATTATAAAGGAAAACACAAATTTCCGGCGATGTCAACTCGTTATTAGGGAAAAAGGCATTTTTACGGAAGGACAACTCGTTACCGAGAAAAACACAAATTTGAACTCGTTAATAAGAAGAAAACATGAATTCGAACTCGTTACCAAAGAAAAAACAAAAATGTCTACTCGTTATAAAGGGAAAACACAAATTTCCGGCGATGTCAACTCGTTATCAGGGAAAAAACATTTTTTAAGCAAGGACAACAAGTTACAAGAAAAAAAACACAAATTTGAACACGTTAATAAGAAGAAAACATGAATTCGAACTCGTTACCAAAGAAAAAACACAAATTTGTACTCGTTATAAAGAGAACACACAAATTTCCGGCGATGTCAACTCGTTATTAGGGAAAAAAGCATTTTATCTGCAAGGACAACTCGTTACCAGATAAAAACAAAAATTTGAACTCATTAAATAGAAGAAAACATGAATTCGAACTCGTTACCAAAGAAAAAACACAAATTTCTACTCGTTATAAAGGGAAAACACAAATTTCCGGCAATGTGAACTCGTTATTAAGGAAAAAGACATTTTTTCGGGAAGGATAACTCGTTACCAGAGATAAACACAAATTTGAACTCATTAATAAGAAGAAAACATGAATTCGAACTCGTTAGCAAAGAAAAAACAAAAATTTCTACTCGTTATAAAGGGAAAACACAAATTTCCGGTGATGTCAACTCGTTATTAGGGACAAAAGACATTTTTTCTGGAAGGACAACTCGTTACCAGAGAAAAACACAAATTTGAACTCGTTAATAAGAAGAAAACATGATTTCGAACTCGTTAAAAAATAAAAAACAAAAATTTTTACTCGTTATAAAGAGAAAACACAAATTTCCGGCGATGTCAACTCGTTATTAGGGAAAAAGACATTTTATCTGCAAGGACAACTCATTACCAGAGAAAAACACAAATTTGAACTCGTTAATAAGAAGAAAACATGAATTCGAACTCGTTACCAAAGAAAAAACACAAATTTTTACTCGTTATAAAGAGAAAACACAAATTTCCGTCGATGCCAACTCGTTATTAGGGAAAAAAACATTTAATCTACAAGGACAACTCGTTACCAGAGAAAAACAAAAATTTGAACTCGTTAAATAGAAGAAAACATGAATTCGAACTCGTTACCAAAGAAAAAACACAAATTTCTACTCGTTATAAAGGGAAAACACAAATTTCCGGTGATGTCAACTCGTTATTAGGGAAAAAGACATTTTTTCTGGAAGGACAACTCGTTACCAGAGAAAAACACAAATTTGAACTCGTTAATAAGAAGAAAACATGAATTCGAACTCGTTACCAAAGAAAAAACAAAAATGTCTACTCGTTATAAAGGGAAAACACAAATTTCCGGCGATGTCAACTCGATATCAGGGAAAAAACATTTTATATGCAAGGACAACTAGTTACAAGAGAAAAACACAAATTTGAACACATTAATAAGAAGAAAACATGAATTCGAACTCGTTACCAAAGAAAAAACACAAATTTTTACTCGTTATAAAGAGAAAACACAAATTTCCGGCGATGTCAACTCGTTATTAGGGAAAAAAGCATTTTATCTGCAAGGACAACTCGTTACCCGAGAAAAACACAAATTTGAACTTGTTAAATAGAAGAAAACATGAATTCGAACTCGTTACCAAAGAAAAAACACAAATTTCTACTCGTTATAAAGGGAAAAACAAATTTCCGGCAATGTGAACTCGTTATTAAGGAAAAAGACATTTTTTCCGGAAGGATAACTCGTTACCAGAGATAAACACAAATTTGAACTCGTTAATAAGAAGAAAACATGAATTCGAACTCGTTACCAAAGAAAAAACACAAATTTCTACTCGTTATAAAGGGAAAACACAAATTTCCGGTGATGTCAACTCGTTATTAGGGACAAAAGAAATTTTTCTGGAAGGACAACCCGTTACCAGAGAAAAACACAAATTTGAACTCGTTAATAAGAAGAAAACATGAATTCGAACTCGTTACCAAATAAAAAACAAAAATTTTTACTCGTTATAAAGAGAAAACACAAATTTCCGGCGATGTCAACTCGTTATTAGGGAAAAAGACATTTTATCTGCAAGGACAACTCGTTACCAGAGAAAAACACAAATTTGAGCTCGATAATAAGAAGAAAACATGAATTCGAACTCGTTACAAAAGAAAAAACAAAAATGTCTACTCGTTATAAAGGGAAAACACAAATTTCCGGCGATGTCAACTCATTATCAGGGAAAAAACATTTTTTATGCAAGGACAACAAGTTACAAGAAAAAACACAAATTTGAACACGTTAATAAGAAGAAAACATGAATTCGAACTCGTTACCAAAGAAAAAACACAAATTTGTACTCGTTATAAAGAGAAAACACAAATTTCCGGCGATGTCAACTCGTTATTAGGGAAAAAAGCATTTTATCTGCAAGGACAACTCGTTACCAGATAAAAACAAAAATTTGAACTCGTTAAATAGAAGAAAACATGAATTCGAACTCGCTACCAAAGAAAAAACACAAATTTCTACTCGTTATAAGGGAAAACACAAATTTCCGGCAATGTGAACTCGTTATTAAGGAAAAAGACATTTTTTATTTCGGAAGGATAACTCGTTACCGAGAGATAAACACAAATTTGAACTCGTTAATAAGAAGAAAACATGAATTCGAACTCGTTAGCAAAGAAAAAACAAAAATTTCTACTCGTTATAAAGGGAAAACACAAATTTCCGGTGATGTCAACTCGTTATTAGGGACAAAAGACATTTTTTCTGGAAGGACAACTCGTTACCAGAGAAAAACACAAATTTGAACTCGTTAATAAGAAGAAAACATGAATTCGAACTCGTTAAAAAATAAAAAACAAAAATTTTTACTCGTTATAAAGAGAAAACACAAATTTCCGGCGATGTCAACTCGTTATTAGGGAAAAAGACATTTTATCTGCAAGGACAACTCATTACCAGAGAAAAACACAAATTTGAACTCGTTAATAAGAAGTAAACATGAATTCGAACTCGTTACCAAAGAAAAAACACAAATTTTTACTCGTTATAAAGAGAAAACACAAATTTCCGTCGATGCCAACTCGTTATTAGGGAAAAAAAACATTTAATCTACAAGGACAACTCGTTACCAGAGAAAAACACAAATTTGAACTCGTTACCAGATGAAAACATGAATTCGAACTCGTTACCAAAGAAAAAACACAAATTTCTACACGTTATAAAGGGAAAACACAAATTTCCGGCAATGTGAACTCGTTATTAAGGAAAAAGGCATTTTTTCTGGAAGGACAACTCGTTACCAGAGAAAAACACAAATTTGAACTCGTTAATAAGAAGAAAACAAGAATTCGAACTCGTTACCAAAGAAAAAACACAAATT
Source organism: Gentiana straminea (assembly GCA_036785695.1). Taxonomy (NCBI): domain Eukaryota; kingdom Viridiplantae; phylum Streptophyta; class Magnoliopsida; order Gentianales; family Gentianaceae; genus Gentiana; species Gentiana straminea. The sequence goes on along the minus strand of JAVUPR010000240.1, from coordinate 2,470 downwards.
TCTACTCGTTATAAAGGGAAAACACAAATTTCCGGCGATATCAACTCGTTATTCGGGAAAAAGACATTTTTTCTGGAAGGACAACTCGTTACCAGAGAAAAACACAAATTTGAACTCGATAATAAGAAGAAAACATGAATTCGAACTCGTTACCAAAGAAAAACACAAATTTTTACTCATTATAAAGGGAAAACACAAATTTCCGGCGATGTCAACTCGTTATTAGGGAAAAAGGCATTTTTTACGGAAGGACAACTCGTTACCGAGAGAAAAACACAAATTTGAACTCGTTAATAAGAAGAAAACATGAATTCGAACTCGTTACCAAAGAAAAAACAAAAATGTCTACTCGTTATAAAGGGAAAACACAAATTTCCGGCGATGTCAACTCGTTATCGGGGAAAAAACATTTTTTTAAGCAAGGACAACAAGTTACAAGAAAAAAACACAAATTTGAACACGTTAATAAGAAGAAAACATGAATTCGAACTCGTTACCAAAGAAAAAACACAAATTTGTACTCGTTATAAAGAGAAAACACAAATTTCCGGCGATGTCAACTCGTTATTAGGGAAAAAAGCATTTTATACGCAAGGACAACTCGTTACCGAGATAAAAACAAAAATTTGAACTCATTAAATAGAAGAAAACATGAATTCGAACTCGTTACCAAAAGAAAAAACACAAATTTCTACTCGTTATAAAGGGAAAACACAAATTTCCGGCAATGTGAACTCGTTATTAAGGAAAAAGACATTTTTTCTGGAAGGATAACTCGTTACCAGAGATAAACACAAATTTGAACTCATTAATAAGAAGAAAACATGAATTCGAACTCGTTAGCAAAGAAAAAACAAAAATTTCTACTCGTTATAAAGGGAAAACACAAATTTCCAGTGATGTCAACTCGTTATTAGGGACAAAAGACATTTTTTACGGAAGGACAACTCGTTACCGAGAGAAAAACACAAATTTGAACTCGTTAATAAGAAGAAAACATGATTTCGAACTCGTTAAAAAATAAAAAACAAAAATTTTTACTCGTTATAAAGAGAAAACACAAATTTCCGGCGATGTCAACTCGTTATTAGGGAAAAAGACATTTTATACTGCAAGGACAACTCTGTTACCGAGAGAAAAACACAAATTTGAACTCGTTAATAAGAAGAAAACATGAATTCGAACTCGTTACCAAAGAAAAAACACAAATTTTTACTCGTTATAAAGAGAAAACACAAATTTCCGTCGATGCCAACTCGTTATTAGGGAAAAAAACATTTAATCTACAAAGGACAACTCGTTACCGAGAGAAAAACATAAATTTGAACTCGTTAAATAGAAGAAAACATGAATTCGAACTCGTTACCAAAGAAAAAACACAAATTTCTACTCGTTATAAAGGGAAAACACAAATTTCCGGTGATGTCAACTCGTTATTAGGGAAAAAGACATTTTTTACGGAAGGACAACTCGTTACCGAGAGAAAAACACAAATTTGAACTCGTTAATAAGAAGAAAACATGAATTCGAACTCGTTACCAAAGAAAAAACAAAAATGTCTACTCGTTATAAATGGAAAACACAAATTTCCGGCGATGTCAACTCGATATCAGGGAAAAAACATTTTATATGCAAGGACAACTAGTTACAAGAGAAAAACACAAATTTGAACACATTAATAAGAAGAAAACATGAATTCGAACTCGTTACCAAAGAAAAAACACAAATTTTTACTCGTTATAAAGAGAAAACACAAATTTCCGGCGATGTCAACTCGTTATTAGGGAAAAAAGCATTTTATCTGCAAGGACAACTCGTTACCCGAGAAAAACACAAATTTGAACTTGTTAAATAGAAGAAAACATGAATTCGAACTCGTTACCAAAGAAAAAACACAAATTTCTACTCGTTATAAAGGGAAAACACAAATTTCCGGCAATGTGAACTCGTTATTAAGGAAAAAGACATTTTTTCTGGAAGGATAACTCGTTACCAGAGATAAACACAAATTTGAACTCGTTAATAAGAAGAAAACATGAATTCGAACTCGTTTCCAAAGAAAAAAACACAAATTTCTACTCGTTATAAAGGGAAAACACAAATTTCCGGTGATGTCAACTCGTTATTAGGGACAAAAGACATTTTTACTGGAAGGACAACCCGTTACCAGAGAAAAACACAAATTTGAACTCGTTAATAAGAAGAAAACATGAATTCGAACTCGTTAAAAAATAAAAAACAAAAATTTTTACTCGTTATAAAGAGAAAACACAAATTTCCGGCGATGTCAACTCGTTATTAGGGAAAAAGACATTTTATACGCAAGGACAACTCATTACAGAGAAAAACACAAATTTGAACACGTTAATAAGAAGTAAACATGAATTCGAACTCGTTACCAAAGAAAAAACACAAATTTTTACTCGTTATAAAGAGAAAACACAAATTTCCGTCGATGCCAACTCGTTAT